>VDFB02011373.1:9286-51624 GCA_007258455.2 Sequoia sempervirens
TGTTGGTTGAATCGACGGATTGTTGAGTGATTGTATCAGTAAATGAATTCTATTATGTGTAGACTGTAACTTGAAGGTTCTTGTACAAGATTGTTCATGGTGAATGCTGCTATAAACAGACATTAGAAAGATAAGTCTGAAACTTGTATGTAATCTTTATTACTGTAATACAAAGTGACTTCTCTTGGTGTGGTGGGTTTTTCTCCCGTAAGGGTTTTCCACGTATATCTGGTGTTCATGTGTGTGATTGTCAAATACTCTATTTCTGATATTTACTTCATAGTGCATCTTAATTGGACTGTAATTTAAAAATTAAAAGTATATTTGCATTCTTCCCTGAGGTATTAACGTTAGGAGAGTTGTTTTCCGCATCTAGCTTTCCTTACAGATTGAATGGACTCCACCTTGTGTATATACAAAACAAGGTGACTCTTCACTTAGGTCGCCCTCCTTTTAAGAAATAAAAATATAAAATATAATTTGTAATATGTAGGCCAACCTGCCTTTAATTAGGGAGAAAATATCTCCTGAAGCTACCAAACACTAACAATTTTCTCAAGCTCAAAATCTCTTTTCTTTGCTCTTATGTTTGCTACAACAAGGGAATCATCTCTGTTAACTCCACAAAAATCTTCTCGTTGTTAGTTTAACAGAGTAGCATCACTTGGAGGCTGCTCTTGGTATTGTAATGCTCCATCATTGGGTATATTTGACTATAAGCTTGAAAATTTTTGAACCATTAAAGCTTGATTAATAATTCCATTTGAACAGGTAGCCTGATTATGAGGCTAGTTGCAAGGATAGTGTTATGCCTTGCATACATGCCCCAACTTTTTCTTGGCAAAGTTGGGGACCCCCTCTTCTTTTCTTCTTTTTTTTTCTTCGTCTTTGTCGGATCCAGAACTGGAATAGAAAATTTTCCAAGGTTCCTGTTCTTGGTTCCGTCCCGATCCTGGTTCCCTGCTTCATTCGGGTGTCGTCCCGCCTCTTCCTATCTTGTTCTCCATCCCGTTCTTCTTGTTTCGTCTCATCTTTCGTCGTTGCGTTGTTCGTTTTTTTTGTTCCTTCATTTATGTTTGTCTTCATCCCATCCTTTTGTTGTCTTTTCGCCGTGCTTGGTTCGCGTGTCGCTTGTTTCCGATTTCATGTTTGTTTGTTTTTGTCTGGGTGTTGTCGTTGTTTGTCGTGTCATTCCACCTTAGAGCCAATTAGAAAATACAAAAAAATAAAAAAAATGAGAAAATACAAAAAATGAAAAAATGAGAAAATACAAAAATTAGTAAAATTAAGAAAGATACACAAAAATTATTAAAACATTTGAAAACAAAATAAACTTTTAAATGAATCTTTTTCTTGCTTTAAGTTTAAAAGGATTTAAATTTAAAAGTTTTAAAATAAGGAAATTAAATAAACAAATCTTTTATTTCTTTAAAAGATTTATTTAAAATAATAATGATAATATAGAATAAAATACAATGTCAAATTGCACGGCGAGAGGGAAAGGGGTTTAAAATTAAATTGTAATATTAAATGTTGGGGTTTTGAAATTAACCCACACCGCTTCGCGTAGTCAACAAGGTGGAATGCAGTAATAAGTTAAAATGGTTCCCATCCTGTTCATGAAATATTTTGACCCCGCCAAGTGATAGGGAAATAAAAAAAGAGATGGAATAAATGTGTGCGGAACCGGGAAAGAAGATGAAATGGGTAAAGTAAAAAAATGTTTACATTCTTAAAATGACTCCGCCTCCAATCCCGACCAATCATGGTTCCAAGCCCACTGATAAACTCGTTCCGTCTCCACATGAACATGGTTCCGCCCCCGCAGCAGTATCGGATGGTAGACCCAGGAAGAATTCTGAGCCGAGCAAGGACAAAAGGTCCATGTCCAAATTTGATTATGATCCCGCCAAGGCTAAGACTTCGAGCCAAACACAATTTCGCCCCTATCCAGGGATGGTTCCTGCTCCGACCCTGCTTGGTTTTTCCTCCGCTCTCGCACAGTATAAAGAGAGGTTGTCTAGCGATGACAAGCCAGAGAGAAAAGGGTGAATCATTGTGTAATTGCAACAACCTTTGGTGGACATGCATGAAAAATACAAAAGCATAGACCAAAAAATGAATTGTTTGACTAAAGTACCTCAAATAAATGCGTTCTCATGGCATACAATGATTGCAGAATGAAGCACAAAATGGATCTGCTGTGGATGAGGGAGAAAGCACCAATAAGGCGCATGTACCATTTTAAGGAATGCCTCTAAAAAGATGTCATCGAATACAATGATTCCAGAATTTGCACAAAATTGGATTTGTTGAAAAGGATTTGGAGCTTTCAGAGCAAATACAACTAGCTGGTGTAAAGGCCAAATCAGATTCCAAAAACTTTTCTAGTGCCCTCTTTGCAATTAGATGCATGCAAAATGTGCAAGCATGGACAAGACAGTAAACCGTTTGATAGAAGCTTCAAACAGATTTCACCCATGAATGTGTGATTGCAAAATATGAAAGCAGAGGCAGGGCAGATGAAGTATTTGACAAAATATTCAAGGAGATCTCAGCACATGGAAGTGAAATGATCTATATATTGAAATCTTTCTAACTTTTTTGAGATCTTGTGAAATCTGCCCTGATAAACAATGTGGAGGCATATACGAAGCAAGTGAAGAGTTCGCCAAATGCCTCAGAAAATGAGATTTCAGGAAATGCCATGATTGCAGACCGTGTCATGGTAAGAAAAAATGCAAAATGCACAATCATGGGTGGCATGGGATGTTGTTGTATTATGCCCACCATTTATCGAATGCCTCTAGATCTCCTCTCAAGGAATGAAATGATGGCAGAATCTGTGCAAAATAGTTTTGATTTAAAAGGCTTTAAAAACTCCCAATCAATTTGCATTCGGCGCCTAAGAGAAATGTCATTTTGAGAAATACAATGTGGAAGCATGGGTGGTGCGGGCTGTGGCATTTCACATAATGCCTCAAATGAAAGAAATCGACAGGTGTAAAGCCACTCTCCAACCTTCACCCGCATCTTCTCAGCCGATGCCTATGCGTGAAATTTGGAAGCACGAAGAAGGGGCGCGTGAACTGCTCGATAGGACGTACCTCAAAGACGTCATGACCACAAAAAAATATGGAAGCATAGATGAAGGCACGTGAATTGTGATACAAAATCAAAGACGTCATTGATAAATGTGTCTCATGGAGTGCCTTGATTGCACTTTATGCGCAAATTAGATTTGTCAAAAGTGCCAAGGTAAACATGCATGTAGAGTGTGGAAACATCAACATAGTTGTGAGCTCTTTCACATAATGCATTTGAGAGACACCCTCTTATGGAATGATATGATCGTAGAATATGCACAGAACGAATTTGATGGATTATGAATTAATCAGTTTTATTATTAATCAATTATGCCATTGTAATGAAAGCTGTTAATCCCATAAATTAATGGTGCATTTGTTGTGTTTGCAGGTAATTTCAGGATTCGAAGGAGCAAACGGACATCGAATCCATATAGAGCATTGATTTAAAAGGGGTTTTATAGCATTTCGATTATGTTGATTAAATGACTATTATACATGCAGTTAATTGAAATGTCCTAAGATGTTTAATTAGTTTTAGAATTAATTAAATATTATGAGTTGATTAATTTTATAAATTAATTAATGCATGTTCAAGTTCTACAGGTATCTTTTGAAATGGAAATTGGTAAAGAATCCTAGGGATGATTTTCACAACTCATGTGCAAATGAAGAAGATTTTGAAAAGATCAATAAATTGAAAGTAAGTTGAGCATTATGTGGAGTTATTTCAGGGAAGGATATTATAGATTATTATACAAAAGGAGAACTTTGAGTCAAATCAGGAATTGTAATTGTGAACTGAAAGTCAACTTGAGCCAGACTAGAGAGTGGAGTTTAGAACTGAAGTCAACTAAAATCAAACAGGGCTGCAAACATAAAGTTATCTTTAAGGAGTGATTGTATGCACAAAAAGCTACAACTTTTTGATATCTGAGTTTGAGGAGGAAATTATGGAATTGAGCTACAAATTGTCAAATGAAGCTCATTGTAAAGGGTTAGAGATTTTAGGGAAATAAGTTAGAAGTTTTTAGAGCTTAGCTGAATAGAGTTTTACAGTAGGATAGGTGATGCATTTTTCTGCAATTCTTAGTTTAGATGGCTCGGTAATATGAAGATATGGGTTTCTGTACACTGGTGATCTTGCCAGATTTGTAAATGCTGCTTATTTGTTTCATTGACAGTAGAAGTAGCTAGACTTAAACCTACTTTAGGTTATGCTTTGGAATGATGTTTGTCTTATTAATCATTTGATTTGGAAAGCTTTCAAGGAATGAAATTCTATCTTTTTTTTTCTTTTGTTCGAACGATGATTTGCAATCTACTATTAATATTTGCACTATGAATGAATAGTTGTGTATGGATTATAGGTTGATTTGTTTTGCAGTTCTAATTTATGGATTCCTTGGAAAGCAATAGGTCTGATTAGTTGAATGAATCAACATTCTTCTTTCTCTTGCATCCCTGATCTATCTTTTTCCTTTTCTTTATATCCCCTATAGAGTAGGTTTAAATAAGAATTCAATCTTACAACAATCAAAAAGCTCAATAACTAGCAGGCCCCTTGAACATTACAATTACATTGACCATTGAGCAATATCAACACAGTTGAGAACCAACTACCAGGACCTTGGGAGTTAGATTACTATATGTTGTCTTTTTTTTTAGGAGAAATAGAATAAAGATATTCTATTTAAATGTTGCTGTGCTATTTTGACCATCAACAGATATCACCACTCATAATCTGTTGCAAGGTTGTTCTGAACAGGAATGAGGTCTCTAGGTGCACTAACTGGAGCAAGATTGTATGCCTGAAAAGGTCTTGGATTCACATTTTGTCTTGGACCTTGATAATTTCCTTGGTAAAGTTGTCTATTACCTTGATATTTTTGTTTCTGACCTTGATAAGGCTCACTTGGCCCTTGGTTCTACTATTGAAATGGCTGTCTATTTTGAAATTGTTGTTTCTTTATGCTAACAAGCTCATTTCCAAAATTCTGTAAAATATTCTCTATCTTTTGTTGAGTCCCCTTTATCTCCTGCATCACCTGTGATTGAATTGGAACTAAAATTTCTTTTTTACCATTAGTTGGTAATACTGTAATAGGAAAAGTAGTAAAAAGTGGGATTTGCAGAGGCATAGAAGGCTAAATTTTTGGGAAAATGGGCATAGGAGGTCTAGGTGCAATTTTTCCATCTTGTATTAAGTTGTTTTTTACCTTAATTGTTGTTTCATAAGAATCAGGTGATGAAGTAGACTGAATCATGACAGATATGTCATTGTTTAAAGCCCTCAAATAGTATAAAAATGCATATTTAGGGGAAGGCCTTACTGTAATAGGTATTCTATCCCATGTCCTTTGAAACCTAAAGTTAAAATCAGACATTTGCTTTTGAGGAGCCCTCTTAATTGTTGTCAACTTCTCTACAAGCGACAAATGATAAAATTTGTCTTGAAATTGCTTGTATAACTTGTCTCGAAAGTCATCCCACGTTGCAATAGAAGCCACAGGAAGACCTCTAAACCACTGTAAAGCTTTTCCTTTCAATGAAGCAACAAGTAATCTCACAACAATATTATCCTATGTTATATGATGAACTCCACATAAATTAGCTACATCTCTAATAAGCTCTATTGGAGTTGTTTGATCTTCACCTATAAAGAAAGGTTGAATTTTTAAAGAAGCTATAGGAATGTCATCATGTTGGGATAAATTTAATGGATTGCCTCCATTAAATGCCACAAAAGGTTGGTTTCTAGCCATTGGAGGTGGCTGAGGTGGATTAACCTGCACTGTGATAACAAGTACAAAACTTGTTGAAGCAACAAAACTTGATGAAACTGTTGGTCTAAAACTGGGTGGAGTTGACTAAACTCTTTTTGAGGAAATAGGGGCTCTTTGAACAGTCCTACCACTTCTCCTAGGTGGTGATAATTGAAGATATTCAAAGGGTACAACACTACTTCTAGTTTGCATTCTTTTCATATGTTGTTATTAAACTATATTTTTGCTAATCACCTGATTTCAAAGTCACCAGATATGCAAAAACAACCCTTCAAGGGTCTAAACTTACCAGAAGAATATCAAAACTAGTAAAATATGTTGATGTTTGTGTCCCACCGGGTGTGCCAAAACTGTTATCTCTCAGAAATGCACCCTTGTTAAGTTGTGAAACTTAAATTTTTGAAGAAACATGGAAACACTCCTAAGGTTGTGGGTGATCTTGAAATTTGGAGTGAATCTCTAAATGAGGCCAGCTTCCTTGCTGGTTATTACTTAAACTACTAATTTTTTGAAGGAAAAGGGAGAAGAAATGATTTTAAAAGTAAATGCTGAAAATGAAAACACAGGGTGTTACATCTAATTGAATAGGACTATGAAAATTTCATATTTTCAAAAACTTGAACATTGATGACAATATCTAAACTACATAATTCATTTTCGTAAGTTTATACATAAATTTTTCATAGGAAAGTTTGAGTGAATTATCTTCAAAAAGGAAAACAATATTCTCACATTCTAAAGGATAAATGCAATTTAAAAACAACCTATAACCTACATAAGCATACTTTGCAGAAATGGCATGAGAACGTGAGATAAAACCACAAAGAGATTAAAATACCTCACTAATAGCTCAATTAATCACTTGGTTATGCACAATACTTCAATAATGAGAAGGAAAAACAACACAATCAATGGTATCCAAGGTATTATCTATATATCATATTCCAAAAATAATGAGTTACAAAGCATGCTTGAACTATCAAAGGACTGCAAAAGTCTCTATCTCCAGAAATTGCATAAGAAGAACTAACTAAAAAATGAGTTACAAAAGCTAATAAGTAAGAACTCACTAAAAAATGAGTTACAAAAGCTAATAAGTAAGCAACACCAAGTGGTTCCACCAAAAAAGGCTCTAGAATCTTAATTTTCGTAAGCCTTTAAAAAGCCTAAAATCTAGCTTTTAGATATACTCCAAAAGAGCTCCAAATAGATGAAAAGGTCAAGCTATACCTTATCCAACATAGTGACTCATGAAACCACCCCTAAAAAGCTCTCAACTTCTCCACAAAGCAAATAAATATCTCCTAAAATTTTTCCATGTGTTTTCCAACTTCTTTCAACTCTCCTAAATCTTTGGCATAATATAAATCAAAGCATATCTTCATCTTTCCTCCTCATGCGTTGATTACATGAACACATGCTCCTATTTTTTTGCATTTAAAGATGATGCCTTAAATTTAAGTGAATTATAAAATATCACTTTAAACTCAAGCATTTATAATGTAAAAGAATGCAAAAAATGAAAAATATTACATGTATTTGGTCATAGACTGAAATAAAGACATGGCCAAGTCGAAATACATATTTAAAATGCCTAAGCTACAAAAGGTATAACATTAATAAGGCATAAGACATGGAGTCTTAGCCCACGGGGAAATTAATTTGCAATGTATATTTTTAAATAGAAGGAAAAAATGCCTAACTCCTGTCGGCCTCCACTAGGGTATGAAACCCTAAAAACAAAAATCAAATGGTAAAAAATTTACTTCATTTATCATGAAGCTTCTTGAGGAAGCTCGACTGCCACCAATGAGGGTTTTTGAGAACACTATTGAAGGATTTCCATGAAAGATTTTGTAGTTACAGAGGTATCTTTGTACAAAATCATTCAATTTTTCTTCAAAACACTTACTAGTAAGCTATGTTTTGAGACCAAAACATAAAGAATATAAGTTTCATTTTGTTATTTCTTATTCTTTTAGGCTGTGGCCTTCATCTTTTCATGTTGATTTGTATTTGGGTTTATTTGCTTCTCTTTAAAGAGATAATGTAAAATATTTTCTCTATATATTTGTCTTAGAACAAATTTTCAAATGGACCTTTTATATTTCAGAAAGAAATACACACAGGACACGACCATGTGTGCTTCAGGCATGATTTCATATTTTTCCATTTTTTTGGGTTCGTTCCTGAATTATTCAAGACCCCTCTTTTTATGTTCTTTTGTTTTCCTTTAAGAAGATCCAAATGTGTTTTGATGCACACAAAGAGAATGTATTTCCTGTTTTGATTAGAGGTAAAATAAGAGTTTTGAAGGGGCTCTGAACCCTTTACAAAATAAAGTAGCTAATATAAAAATTAAACAACATTAATCAACAATCAACCCATCGTCAGCAAACCACCAGCCAAAAAATAACCAAAAAGAAGGAAACCGACCAACACCACTACATATTGTTCAGAATTTAAACAACTTCCATCTCACTAGCAGCAAGCTTCTACCCCTTAACCATAGTATCAAAAACCTCAATACCCAAGGCACCAACCCAATTTTTCATTTTGTTTCTAGTCCTAACCCTAGGCCCACCAGTTTTTTACCTCACTACTCAAAACAAAAACTTTAGCAACACCCTTATCAGTAGCATAATCCTCAACCATCAGCTTACCCTCAACAACAATAACATCAATAGACACATTATCCTTTCTCTTTTTAATAGTAGTCACAGGGGAAATAGCCTTCACAGAGTCTGACATAGTCAAGACTTTAGGGGCTTCTCCACCCTTCATCACAACATTCCATATCTTATCAATTTTCTCCTCAAGGGATAACATTCTTCCCTCCATATTCTGTTTCAGATTGATGGTCTCCTCTGCCACAGTATTAACAACAGTATTGAGGCCGTCCATTAAATTATCAATTTGTCTTTGGACCGAAGGGTCCTCAACCTTTCTCACAACACCTCTAACACAAACATCGGTCCTATTGATCTCATGAAAGAACCATTTAATTTTTTTAAAAAGCACCTTAACACTATCACGGGCGAAACCAAGCACATCAGAAAGATCCTCCCTATCAAAGTGTTCAATACATTTTCCCACAACAACATCCTCATCAGAGGAACTCACATGAACCTTTTTTGTAGAAGCTTCCTGACCTTTACCAGCAGGGATAGGAGACTTCATCCTACGAATGGAATTGGCGATTTCCTCCGCAAAAACCTTCCTTTTTAGAATCCTATCCGCATCCACTTTACTGGTTCCCATAGCATGTTCTCCACCCACAACTCTAACCTTCTCCTACTTCTGCAATCCAATGACAGTGCTCGAAACATCCTCACCATGGACACCACCAGCCAAGGAAAGAGGGAAACCCTTCTCTAGGAGTTGACCAACATTCAGTACCCTTCTCTTTTGGCTCCCCTCATTAGTTTCCTACACAAATCTAGTCGCTGGGGGAGGAGAAGAAGCTTCCCCATAAATTTCATTTTTATCCTTGCCCCCCTTAGAAGGAACAACTGTCTCCAATTCATCACTGCATGCCATATATATTGCCTTCTCATCCATCTTCCTTTTCCTAGATTTACCTTGAACAGGGGAAATGGGGCCCTCCTCCAAAGAGGCGTATGAATTCGGGACATAGTCAACATCATCATCCCTATCCGACTTAGATTCTTTATTTAAAATAAGCCTCCTCTTCTTCGGTTTCTTAGAAGCCCTTTCCTCTCCTGACTCCATCTCATAGCCCTCCCTAGCTTTAGCAGAATTATCCTTCAGAGAAACAAGAGTTTTATGCACATAATGAGCTTTCACATGTTCATAAATCAGTTGAATCAACCCCGAATGCAGGACAAGATTTTTTGTGTTTTTCCTATGATCTTTAATCCTAGAGTCCATTGACATCAACAAATAGTAGGGAAAGGACACCCATTTCTTGTGATGAAAATGGTCAAGCAACAGAAAATGGTAATTGTTAATAGCCGTGTACCTTTCTTCCAAGGTAACATACGTCATAATTTCTTCGATGAAATCCCGCCACAATGCTTTCAAGGAACTCTTCAAATACCCACCACTCTTTGTGGGCTTCAAGTCATCAGCCTCATTCTTTTTGAAAAAAAGGGACATCACAGTCTATGATTCTTTCTTATCCATGAACACCTTCATACCTTGAATAGCCAATCTTGTAATCTGGGCTATGAATTCTTCATCCAACACAATTTCCCTACCACCCAAATTCAAGGTTCTCTCTTTCCACCCTTCCACAACCAATTTGGTGACCTGGGGATTATTGCCATGCAATTTCTCCATGAATGGAGTTAAATTTTCCTTTTCTAAAATCTCCCACACCTCCTTTCTCTACTTAGCAGTATCATAAGATTTAGGATCGACACGATTTCTGTCCCCACCCATGATGATAGAATACAAAAACCAAGCACTCAGCAAGAAACTCAGGAAAAAGCAACAGACACCACCCAGAATCGAAGTATCCAACAAAAGACTTTGGAAACTTAGTCGACTAACACCCACAATCTATGTGAAGGCAACCATAGGACATAAATTCCATAATGAATTTGAACTTCGTGCCTTATGATAGCCTTCCCTCAAAATCATAACTTTAACATCCTTATGTCATTCAACCATGTGAGTAAGGACATGCACACTTTAATGAATAAAAGGATCACCATAAGATTATCCTTCATTAATAATAATAGCCGTGGCCTCAAAAGGGATAGGATCATTTAAATCCCACACCTTTCTATCTTTAACTCCAAAGTTAGTGAAGAAATCAACTAACATATTTCCCTCTCTCAAAATATGGGAGATATAAACATTATCAAAGGATTTAATAATTTCAATGGAATCCCTAATCAAGGCCTCAATTGTCCAAGATGGGAGAGAGATATTCTTCAAATTATTGATAACGTTCAGAGAGTCACCCTCCAACCAGATCTTCCTATACCCTTTTCTCTGAGCCAATTCAAGACCATGATAGGCAACAACCACCTCCACATAGTGGTTTGTTTGGGTTCCCAAAGGGAGCGCCACAACTAAGACGAGCCTACCATTAGAATTTCTAATCAATCCCCCACATCCAGTAGGTCCCAGATTTTCTTTAGCTACACCATCAAAGTTTATCTTAACCCAACCATTCAGTGGCGCCTTCCAAGAAACACCATCTTTTGAAGATTTCCCTTTTGAGATCAGGAGAGATATATCACAAGGAAACTTCAACTTTTGAGCAATAGAGATATCATAGGAGCATAGATTAATATTTTGACGATCATGGAAGGAGATCCTAGAAAGAAATTTTTCCTTAATTCCTGTACAAATCTTATAGGCCACAGATGAAGCAGGAAGAGTAGAATTCCTAAAATATTCTATTGCTACATTCCAACCACACCCCCAAATCAAATGAGGCAAAGTGAGAGACCACAAAATCTGCAAGGCCGGATTGGATGAGGGACTAACCCATTGAAACCACAAGTCTTTGACAGAGCCAGGGAACAAACAACTAAGATTCCAGAGAAAAAACATATGATTCTAGATCACACCAACATATCTACACCCAAACAACAAATGACAAGTATTTTTTGCTTCCTCTTCTCAAAGAAAGCATCTATTGGGAATAACAAAGCCTCTTTTAATTAGATTATCAGTAGTAAGAATTTTATTTTGACAGAAGAGCCAAAAGAAAATACTGATCTTAGGAGTCAATCTAGAGGACCAAAAAGAAGCCCAAAAAGGAGGCGGACCAGTAAAGGATTCATTAAGAAAAAAAGTTGAAGCAACAAAAAAGTTACCCTTAGAAGATGACTGCCAAACAAACCTATCAGGAGAAGGGCTAGCAGGAATGTGAACCATTGAGATAGCCTTATAAATAATTTCAAGACTAGGGTCCAACTCATAAAATTTCCTCCAACAACCTCCATCAATATAATCAACAACAAATCTACCAACTAGTTGCACACAGAGGTCCATAAAGGGATAAGCCCAAGGTTGATCCTTTAGTGGCCCATTTCCAAGCCAATTATTGTCTCAGAATAAAATACTCCCATTCCCCAACTGCCAAGAGAGACCCTTAGCAACAAGCCTTCAAGCCTTCAACTACAATTCCACAACACAGAGCCATTCATTGGATTAACTCATGAGAAGCAACATCTCTAATGCCATCAACACCATGCAAGTATTTACTCCAAGTGATTTTATCCCACTCACTTTTGGCTAACAAGAGATTTCACAACTGTTTCCCCAAAAGGGTAATGTTAAACGGTCCAATTTTGTGAATTCCCAGCCCACTAGCCTTTTTCGGCTAACATACATCATCCCAAGCAACCAAATGAGTTCTTTTTTTATCTTCAACCCCAGTCCATAAGAAGTTTTTCTAAATTCCTTCCAAGATATCCACAAATTTCCTTGGCATATGAAAGAGACTAATAGCATAGATTGGGATATTCTAAAAGGTGGACTTAATCAGTCGAACTTTACCCGCTTGGCTCAATAAGGGCCCCTTCCACCCAACCAGCTTGGAATTAAATTTTTCAATCAGCCCCCTCCATAAAGAATCAGGGGCCTTAGAACATGAGGGGAGCCCCAAGTAAGAAGTAGGCAGTTCACCAATTTGACATTGTAGAATTCTAGCAATCCTAATCTTTCTTTGAATTGGAGTGTTGAAAAAGAAAATAACACTCTTCTGTAAGCCAATCTTCTGCCCAGACGCAACCTTATACATTTTCAAAATCTATTTGATTGCCTTAGCTTCCTTAATAGATGCTTGCTCAAGCAAAAGAGAATCATCCAAAAATTGTTGATGAGAGCACACAAGGTTAGTAGAAGAAGAGGTAACCCTTAGATAAGACCAAAATTAACAAATATTTGGATAAGACGACCCAAAGACTCCACCATAATGATAAACATGAAAGGAGAGATATGATCTCCTTGCCGCAAACCCCTAGAGAAATCAAAGAGAGGAGAAGGAGACCCATTGATGAGCATAGAGAACCTAGGGGTTGAAATAAGTTGATACACTAAAGCCACCAATTTCTCCCCAAAACCAAAGGAGAGAAGGATCTTAGACAAAAAACCCCAATCCACCCTATCATAAGCTTTGAGTAAGTCAAGCTTAAGGATAAAACCAACCTGCTTATTAACAAAAAGAGAGTGAATATTCTCATGCACAGAGAGAATGGAATCTAAAATTTTCCTACTAGCCACAAAACCATTTTGTTGAGGGGAGATGATGAGAGGCAAAATATTTTGCAACCGCAATGCCAAATTTTTTGAGAAAATCTTATAGATTGAGTTGAAAAAACTAATAGGATAGAATTCCTCAAAAGAAACAGCACCAGGCTTTTTTGGGAATCAAAACAATAAAAGAGGAGTTCAATTCCTTTGAAAGGGAAATTGATCTGAAAAGCTCCTTAGTAGCCGCAACATCTTTCGCAATAATTTCCCAAAAGGGTTGAAAAAAGAACATGGAAAAGACATCAAGGCCCAGGGCCTTATTACCTTCAAAGGAGAACACAACACACCCAATTTCCTCCACCGAAGGAATAAAAACTAACTTCCTGTTGGTTTCACCATCCACTAGCTAGGGAATATCCCTTAGAATATCCTCTTAACAAGCCACATCAAGCACACCCTCCACTTAAAGTAGCTAAGAAAAGTAGGAAGCCACAACATTCTGTAGATCAACATCCTTTTCTAGAGCTTGGTTTTTATATTTAATCAAATTGATTCGGTTCGAAGCCCTATGTTTCAGTTTAGAAATAAGAAAAAACTTAGTGTTTCTGTCACCACTCTTCAACCACATAATCCTTGAACGCTGCTTCCAAAATTCCTCCTCCTTCGCAATAATATTATGCAATTTGGAAAGCAAAAGATTTTCCTTTATAATCAAATCTTGATCATACTCAGACGATTGAATAACTTGTTGAACCGAGTGAAGCTCCTTAGAAACCCCATCTTTCTCTTGAAAAATATGACTAAAGGAAGTATGATTCCTTTTTCTAACATTAATCTTAACATTAGCCATCTTTTTAACAACTCTATACATAGCTGACCCATCCACATTGATATTCCACCAGTCCTTAACCAGATTTCCCAAATCAGGATGACAAGTCCACATTTTCTCAAACCTAAAAGGAAAATTCTTCTTACCACCCAAAAAATCCATAGACAGAGCCAAGGGGAAGTGATCCAAACCCAATTTGGTCAGGGAAGAAAGAGAGCAAGAATAGTGGACTAACCACTTAGGGTTTAAAAGAGCATGGTCCAACTTGACTTGGATAAGGGCATCACCCACACACCTATTCGACAAGGTAAAGGAAGCCCCTTTCAAATCAAGATCAAGAAGAGTTGAATCATTTATGAACTGCATAAGGTCGAATATGCTATCATCCACATTTTGCAAACCAACCAACTTATCAACATCATGCAAAGGAGTATTGAAATCTCCAATAACCAACCGGTTACCAATATTATGAAAAAATTTAAAAGGGAAAGATTCTCCCAAAGCCTTTTTTGGCACTCTTACAATTAGGAGCATAAATATTGGACAGAGTCCAGGAAAAATTATCATGAAGGTGGAAGAAAGAAGTAGCCACATGATTATTGTCATTAAACACCTCCACACCTCTAATCACCCGAAGATTCCAAAAAGTTACAATCCCACCAGAGGCACCCACCACCTCAGAGAAATGCATACCACAATCTTTGAAAAGCTTCAATTTCAACCTAGAAAGTTTATCCACACCCATTTTCATTTCTTGAATTAAAACAATATCAAGGCGATGATCTCTTACCAGATTAGCCAGGAGATCATGCTTATGAGGGTGATTCAGACCCCTCATGTTCTAGGAAATAATCTTCATGTAAGTTTATGGGAAGTGCTCTTAGAGCACATGTCCAACAAAGTTCTCTATGTGCCATCAATGATATCCGTCCGACTCTCTTTATCCCTAGAAACATTAGATGGGGGTTGACCTCTACCATGTGGCTCAGATCCATAGTTTGTTCTTTGCCGGTTCCTTGTCACAACTCCTAGCGAAGGATAATGTTTCTTCCTATTGCGGCCACAAACCATAATATAAGGTAGGTTGTCCACATCCTTTGACTCCTCAAACTCCTTAACATCAAGTTTCATCTCTAACCCCTCAATTTTTGACACCACACTTTGAGGAATCCCCCCCCAAGAGGAGAACTAGATTCAACAATCACAAAAGAATGACTATGAGGAATCCACCCCCTCGAGAGGAGTACTAGATTCAACAATCATAGATGAATTATTTTCCTCCAACAACACTGACCTATCCACATTGGGCAAAGGGGACAAGAATACCTTTTCAACTTGAAGCTCCTGATTCATTTCCCCCTGAGCTGGTTGAAATTCAACCACCTTATCAAACTCGTTCAAATTTTTATCCTGACTTACCTCCAAGGGAGGCACACCTCCCAACTCCACCTCCAAAGCAGGAGGTATAATAAAATCCACCTCCTAAACTAGAGGTTTCTCTTTTTCTCTTCATTGTTTAGTCATTTTCTTAGGAACTTTGAGAGGACATTTCTTGGCCCAATGGCCAACTTTTTAACAGTGGAAGCAGGAAAAGGGGTTTGACTCAAATTCAACCATCTACTCCCACACTCCAAGTTTAGAGTTAATCTTCACCATAGAAGGAAAATTAGCTGATTTCTCCACATTCACACAAAATCTAGCATAAAAAAGTTGGTTCCTTGACATTTTCATTTGGTCTATCGACAATAAACAACCAAACATGTTGGAAATCCCCTTGAACACCTCCTCATCCCAGAATTCTAGCGGGAGGCCAGGCAGTCTAACCCAAATTGGAGCAGTCGAGAATGAACATGAGTTCAAATTAAAGCCTGTTTCCCATTTCTTCAGCATCAAGGATGAATTTCAAGGAACCACGTGCCTCCCATCAATTCCATCACCATATCATCTTCACAGTTAAAGGAAAAAGAGAAGAAACCTTTAGCCATAGCAACCACCTCTATTTGTCCTTTAGGTTTCCATCGAGTCAAAGTAAACTTGCGCACTAGCTCAATATGAGGCCGAGGACCAACAAATTTACCCAGCGGAGCCATTTCTATATTAGACATTCTTTTGTCAACAATACAATCCAGGAAAGAAACAGAGTACTCATTATTTTTATTAGCAACAAAAGGCACCAGAGGTGAAGTACTTTTTCCTCCAGGCTTAGCCCCAAACAAATTTGACCAATCGAGAGAGGAGCTCGTTAAGAGAGCATTCTTAGTTTTACCAAGCCCAAGACCCTCCACATTAGGATTCCCATCACACCCATCTGAGTACAAGCCATTCCCTGACTTTTCTGAGCTAGGTACCACTTTTTTAGAGTGAGGCACCAGGGAGTGCGTCGGGCACACACTCTTCAAAGCCCCTTTTCCATTAGACAAAAAATTAGCCACAAAAGGGGACCCACTTAGCTTACCTGTAGCAAGGGCCCCACCTGACATCACCCTGTCATCAGCACAACATCTGCCATTATCGCCTGAAGCAACATCCTGATCTCCCACCTCTTTAGAATTTGAAAAAATTCCATCACCATCGCCACCACCCGAACAACTACCCATCCTTCCCCTATCACTTATGTATTTCCTGTTACTCATGGCGACCCCTAAAATTTCATTCCGAACTTAAAACTTTGAAATCCCAAGTGAATTAATTTGTGCTATGAAAGAAAAAAAACTTCCTTCATGTAGATCTTATCATAACACTAATAGTCCTGTATTCTGGGTATTCTATTTTCTATATTCGGCCTCTAACATGCTGATGCTCCATTCTTCCTCATTTTTGGTTATTGCATAGTATGGGTATGATTCAAAATCTCTACACACATTTTCCCTTTCTTTATGAAAAGAGCCATGATTCGACCTCTTGGTTCCTAATAATGTTGCTCATACAAAAAAGTTGTTCCTTTTGCATCTTTTGGGTATTTTGCAATTTCTGAAGGTTGCTTTACTAGTTGCAAATAAAACCCCCCATAACTTTGGCCCAACCTTAGGGTTTCTGGGTGGTCAAACTTGAAAGAAAACTCATTTTGTAAATTTGGAACTTCCTGTAGCATCTGTAATCAATGATTTATGTGTTTTATTTTCCATGTAGAAATGAAAGAACAAAAGAAAGTATAAGGACACGAGCTTTCTTCTTCTAAAAACTAAATGTTCACTTATTTTTACTTACTGTAGCTTTGAATCTTTCGCAATATTTTTATACTTCCATGACTCTTCCATGAATAAATGAGAAAATAATAACAAAACCTGTTTTGTCACTTTGTATTGCATTTCTTTTCCACAAGTTTTTATAAACTCATGTCTCTTGTATTTTTTCTTGTATTCTATCAATGCGTGCATGACTGATATTATGTAATTGCAATTGAATTGGGACAACCATTGATGATCTACTTGTTTGATGATATGTCTTTTATGACAGTGATCAACAACACACTGCCATAGGCGATGTATGATTATTAAGTATACCATGAAGTGGTCAACTCAGTTCAAAGCCTTGTCAAAACAATTTGACAACATGCTGACTCAAACTGACTATAATCTTGAATTCCACTATGTTATTGTACACTGTCAATCTGCAAGTCACTATCATTTTGATTGCAGTCCTTTATATGCACGTTGGGCTCAACCCTTGTGGGAGCCACATTTATGCCACGTGCTGATATCAAATGAATTAAAACAATAATATTACTTTTCCTATACCTACACATGAATCAAACAAGTTAGAAAAATAGTGCATATTTTGGATGTGTATGATGGCTTTGATACTTTCCTGGACACCTAAAGTATGCATTTCTTATTTAATGCACATTGAGATCAGTGTATACATGCATAGGTGTATGTTCATATAATTTTTGTGATCTTTCATTGCTTAGAGAATTGCTCTAACACCATTGATATTGCTAGATGTAGGAACTAGGAACAATGAGGAACTAGGAGGGACAAGCAGCTCGGATCAGCAGCAAAGCAAGACAACACTGAACCGGTCATTCTCAGGCAATGACTGGTCACTCTCTTTATATGCACATTTTATTTCATTTACTTATTCATGTGTCTTTATGATACTGACACGTGTCTTGATCTAACAACATGTGAACCCTAACAAACTACCTAGTGAATAGTATGAAGATAGGGTAAAGCTTCTAGAAAAGAAAACTCATCTTCTAGAAGGAATCTTTTATCCTAAATACATGTGAAGGGGAATGACCCCATTATAACTAATTTCCTAGTGAATGCAACCAAGGAATTAATTGAATATTATTCCTAAGTAAATTTATGCTAGTGTAATTAAATATTAATTACACCAACACCCCCCATAAGTGCAACTTAGGGAGGAAATGATAATGCAATGATTATGGAAGGATGGAATGATGGGTCCTGGCTACATGATACACACTTACAAATGAAAATGAAATGAAACTAATATCCGAAAAACAAAGCAAAGGGGAAAACCTAGTGGGAAGAAAACCCCTCTCCAAAAAGGAGATGAAATGCAAATAAGTGAGGAAGGATGGAGGACTCCATGATACCCCCCAAGTACACCATCCGTCACATAGATATATTAGAATCAATAGCCCCTCAATAGGAGAGAAAGAGAGAGACTATGTAGCCCCCCCATAATTTGTGATCACCTACAAAAATGGTAAGTTCTTGAAGATAAAAGATGATCCAATGTGGACAAACAACTTTCCTCCCTTTCAGAGGAAACAAAACCAAATAGAAATGTAGGGATCCTTCCCACTCTGGATAGGAATTGAAGGAAGGAAGAATGAATATGGTTAATAGTGAAGTCTCTGAAATCTTCTCATGTGTCTCCTTTCCCAAGACAATCAAAGAAGAAGGTGAAAAACCAGGACTATGCATAAAATGATCCAAGGATGACAATACAATGATCCTTCCATTGAAGGAATAGATGAAGAGTGGGTTGCCCCCCAGAATGAAGTCTCCTAAAAACCACTGAGAGAAGTTTGAATCCAATCCAATGGTTGATGCTAAAAAAACTCTAACTCCAAAAGAAAATGGGAAGGAAGAAGTCTCAAATAAAAAATCTATGAAGAGAAAACAAGTTCCTCCAAGGTAGTCTTCGGATCCCCAATCAAGGTCGAGACAATGAAATGTGGAGACTTAAGAAAACCCTCCAAATTATAATCTGCATAGAGGAGAGATATCCCCTGAAGAATATCCTCCAAACCTATAGAAGTAGCCAAGTTGGTAATACCTGAAACAAAGCCATCATGAGATTTCAAGTCTAGAAAATTAAATGTGTACTAATGAATAGAAATGATGGAAGCCTCAATCAATGAATCTAGACAAGGAATCCTTGAAGGTGAAGGTATATCAATAGTATTTGATGGAGAAGAAGGAGCTTCTGAAGAAGCCTTGTCAACCTCTTCAGAAGATTCAAAGTATTCCAAACAATCAAACTCCTACATAGTAATATCATCACGGGGTATCCGATTTGAAGAATGAAGAGGCATATGACATTCTAAATCATTATCATTGGGGAATGATGGAGTATCATGATTTCCATATAGGTCCCAAATCTTAGTCCAAAGAGTATTAGGATAGTCACAATGATCAATAGCTTTCAAAACATCATGAACAACATGCATTGCAATAACTCCTAGAACATCATACCTTCGGCAATTCCAATAATTTTTTTGGATACAATTATCAGGAGGGGGAACCAAACCATACAAATGTGGCAAAAATTGAAGTGATTGAAGATGATGTATGATGCAATCTCTCCATTGTCTATAGTTTCCCTTTCCCAACATTAGTAGTGAAGGATGACTTGAAAACCCCATAACAAATTATGAAAAATATTCAATATAACAAAGATATTGACCATCAACAACAAATAAAAACTTCCAAATATGATATATAACTGAAGAGATGTCCCTCAATGCAAGAAAAATTTCTCCAATCTTCAAGATATCCAAGTAATGATGAAAAATCTCAAAATGGAAAAAAACCAATGCAAAGCACCTAGAGCTGAAACTAAATAAAAGTACTGATAAAAAAACACTATAATACCTTCTTGATGCTGCTGGATGCATTAATTTTTGACAAAGTGATTGGAAGATATTGGATTTTGAGTCCAAATTAGGGTTTTTACTTTAGTTGACTATACCTTTTTCTAGCAATGAAATTCTAGAAAATGGAGGGAACCACTGGAAAGTACATTGAAATACCTTTCCAATGATATCTCATTTAATGAATTTCAAGATTGTGGTAAAAAGATATGGCCCTCAAAATATCACTGCCCTATTAGGGCCTGAAAAGCTAACTAGGTACAAAAAATTAGCACCAGGGGCTAAAAAAATCCGACCTGTGGTCATTGATAAGACCATAGGCTATAGTGGTAAAAAAAATGCCCCTCTTTTGGGAGCAGCGGCGAAGCTGAGGAACAGGCAGAGCGGGGTTCTTGAGAACCATCATATGGTGGAGGAGTCCGCCAGTGGTGGATGTCATGCCCACATTTTTACACACTAAACAACCTAATGAACGCAATGACTTTACTAATTTTTCAATTTTTTTTTTTTTTTTTTGTGTTTACTTAAAAGACAATAACAACACAATTCACTACTTACAACTATATTGAATGATCACACTAGTTAGAAGAAAAGATAGAAATGATTTACTATATTTAGCAATAGAGTTTACTTACTTGGGTTGGCTTAACATACTTCTTACATTCCATTGTGTCAGCAATTCCTCTCTACCAATACGTATACTTGTAAGGTCTACATGACTTGGAACACACATAAGATCAAAGGTAGTTAGCACATGATTACTAAGACAAGCTATATAAATCAATAGTATTTTACGATATGAGTAAATGACGAATCTCAAATAAAAATTAGAAGAAAAGTCCTAGGGGCTCGACCTAATGCCTTAGGGGCTCATCACTTGTTGGCCTTTCCCATGTATATATTTTGTAGAGGCACCATAATTCGACAACAAATACACATGATATAGATCACTCACTTTAAAAAAACTAGGAAGAATGCAAGTTCCATTAATCATGAAAAATCTCTCAATTTTCTAATCAGAGCATGTGTTTAGGAAATTAAATGCAAGATATTGACATGAAAATCTCAAAATGAAAGAGAAAATTGTAAAGCAAAAAGGATTCCCTCTCAGTACAGGGTACAAGACAATGTCCCCATCAATTTTCCGGATATTCTACTCTTCAACTTAAACAGTGAGCATCTTCGATTTGATGAAAAAGGAGGAGGTGCTACCTTGGCACGTGCCTGTTACAGTATGGTGCTCTTGCTTCCTTGTAAGTGTGGGGCCGATTTATGTGGAAGATGTCGAGCACGTTTCCTATACAATATTATTTTTTGGATATCTCCAATAGAATCCTAATAGCACAACTCTCCAGAGATTACATATAGCCAAAAATATATAATAAAAAAAACCCATTCATTCCCATCCATTTCGATATTTTTGTAAGACACCGACACCATATTCCACAAAAGGATACTTGTTCTGTTAGATGAGTTAGCCAAGAATGGACCCCCATACCATCTGCCGCCAACTAAGTGCGTAGTAGATGAAATTAATCAATTTTTTGATAGGTGTTAAGTGAGGGGTACTCAACTAGAGACCCATTCTACCGCAACATACCTTTCCTGGTAAACAAATCTTTTTACCAACAATTCTACAAATTTTCTTGTAGGTTAATAGTTAGAAACTAATATGAAGTTGTGACACGTAGGTAAGAGAATTAATACATTTAAGCTAACCATCCCCTTATCATCTCTCTCTTTTTCCACCACCTTCAAAAGCATTAAATTCGGCTAGCAACCCTGCTACTTCCCCTTGGCAAGTGTATACTGTACCAATTCAAATCAAGATTCATGCCTACAAAAATGACCTTGACCCAAAGGTGAAACCCTTTGTAGAGGAAAATTAACTATTACAATCTCCAAGTAAAATGGAGATAAAAATCTATTGTTTTTAGTCCCAAGGCTTATATAGATTTGGGTTCTGAATATATTTATTGAATGGAACTATTCCTAAACTAAGTACCCTTGATCTTCTCTATATTTAAATAATTTAATATTTAATTCCCAATCACCATAGTTACCATAGTTATTAATTTATCTAGACCAATTTACATGTTTGTATTTGCATCTTGTTAGATTAATCCAAATTAAACTTAAGGAAATATTATTTTTTCTTTAAAATACTTAATATCTCAAATTCTACCACAACCTATTGCAAGTACCATATGTCAAATAATATTACCCTCTTTAAGTTAACACCACCAACATAGAATTAGTTAGGAAAAAATGACACCTAATTATTAATTTTACATTAATAAGTTTAAAAGCTTGATTAGCTAGTAAGGCTAAGGCTTCATTGTATATTTAATTTAACTATATACTTTATATAGTATTTTTTTTGTACTCACCATGATAAATTGCGGTGATATTATTATTGTCTTTAGGACACTAGTAAATGCAAGCATTAACATTCACAACACTACTAATTAGATCATTATCTCGTAAACCATACATACATTCTACACTAAGATATAATCTCTTCAATTTTATTCAAGATGTTATAACTTTTTAAATATGTTTCTTTATCTACTCATATTGTCTCTTCAAGTATAAGTTCAATTTATACTCAATTACAATCATATCATATACCTACCGGGCATTAAACTTCCCTTGAAAGAAAAATCTACAATTAGATTCCTTCTCCACAAAATCATCCATTGATTACTACTCCTTGCTCTACTATTATCTTCTAATACATACTTTTATTGCATACTTATATACATCAATTTAATTATCACTTAATAAATATAGCTATGATATAAATAAAGTATTTTCTACTATTGGATAAAAGGGCGAGGCCTTACAGTGGATATGCACCTGACATTGACGGTGAAGGAAAGAACTGTTAAAGCAAGGAACATCGATGAAACAATTGATGGCGTCGGTGGTCAGACTGTATGCCCCTACAATAGAAGTTTTGTTGATGGAGCCGACAACGACAAGACCTCCTACAAATAAAGTCTCAGAAATTTTGACAACCTCCACCAACTATGAGTCGACAATGGATTTTACAAAGGCCTGCAGAAATAAAGATAGTCAGACAATTTTTTTTTTTTTTATAAATATTGCGGGATCGACAATTAAAAATAAAAGAAGACTTTTAAAAATATTTATGCTGACAATGTAAAATATATCCATAGAAATTTGAAAAAGATCAAACCCTATGTCGATGGATAATATTATAGCCACTTAGAGAAATTAAAATAAACCCCTATGCCGATTGTGAATAAAATATGCAGTCACTCGAATATAAATTTTTGCCAAAACTATTAAAAATGAGCCTGATTTTTTGAAAAAAGCCTACTAATATAAAAATAATTTCCACAAGGTACAATAACAGGGAGATTGATTTTTTTACTATAGATCATACAACCCAAATAGTACAAATAGCAAACCCTAAAAAATACTTCCGATGGCTCCCGTTTAGATATCTCTGATTTTGATGAATGAACAAATGATTCTAGGGTTTTGAGGTGTTCTAAAGACAATGGCGAGCTCGGATTGGACTCAATCTACTCTAGAAATCAGCTTGGTCCCTGGGTGGAGCCAACTAGCTTGCAATAAAACCTTCAAGCCTGCAATGAATCTCCCTACCCCAACTTTCTTGATCTTGAGATGAGTCTTCAATTGACAAGCTCTGATACCATGTAGAAATTATGGATGTTGAATCACCCAATGAAGCTATAGTCTTCAAAGGATCTTTTCCAAGAAGAAATTCACCCACAAAGAAAATTTTGCAACTTAAGCATGCAAATTGAGATTCTATTATGAGATGATTGATCTAGAATGATTTACAAACATACAAATGCATTGTATATATAGGCAAGAGTGAAATGTAGTATGCATTATGATGTTGACATGTGTCTTGATCTAACATGTGAACCCTAACAAACTACCTATGGAATGATGTGAAGATAGGATAAAGCTTCTAGAAAAGACAACTCATCTTCTAGAAGGAAGCTTTTATCCTAAATACATGTGAAGGGGAATGACCCCATTATAACAAATTGCCTAGTGAATGCAACCTAGGAATTAATTAAATATTATGCCTAAGTAAACTTATGCTAGTGTAATTAAATATTAATTACACCAACAAAAGAAAGTGGTTTGGTGAGCCATGGGCATTGGAGAAGGGGGCACATAGATTGTGTCCAACTCAAGGTATAAAATGCACCTAGGATTGTCCTGGATAGGGCTATTATGCATGTTGAGTAGTTATTATGAAGCATGTTGTATACATTTTGAGCAATTACTCTAGATCATGTTGTATACATGTTGAGTAATTTCTCTATAGCATATGGTATACATGATGAGTAATTACTCTGGAGCATGGTGTGCACTTGCGTTGAGCATTTTTCTATTGAACCAACACTTGTTTAAAGCGCAATAGTATGTTGTGTTTAGAAAGGAACTATTTCCTCCTAGATTGTCCCATAGCGAGTGCCAATACCACCAACATCTTCTGAGTGACAGTGGATTTTCCAAGTGTTTGCATTCAGATAAGTATTGAAATACATTGATATTAAAAGATATTAGAATATTATTATTTTGGTGTTAATCTATATGATATTAAAAGTTATTATATAGATGTGTTATTCAATTTATCATGTTAACTATTTATATTGGAATTTTTACTAAATTATCACATATTGAATTTTGCATTGGTTATTCACATCTATTTTAATAATATTACAACTTGTAAATTATATTAACTCTAATATTTAATATATTAAATCCACTATTAAGACTTAAACAACTCTAGGAGGAAAAGTGACATTACAACCTTTAGGGACCAATATGGTGTTTGTACTAGGATGGGTGGTTGTAGTTTGATTGATATTTGATGTGTTGGTAATTTGGACATGCTTAGTGTTAGTGACACCATCATTAACAATGTTTTTCTTTTATTTCAAAATCAAGGTTTGTCATTAGATGGTTTATCATATTTTTCCTTGTAAATTAGACCAAAACTTTAGCTATAAGTGCCTTATCAATAGTGACACCTTTCTCTATAATCTTGTCAAATGAGGATGCACAATTTATTTATAAATGCAAGGTCATTTATTGGTTTGGGTCTTGAAAAAATATGTTAACCAATTTTTTTTGAGGTCAAGGTGATAGAAGGTGGATAGCGAGATCTCTCCACCTTTATAGGTATCCCACAAATATTTCTTCCATAACGTTGTTTGCTAATACAAAGGTCTAACATGGTAACTTTTTGTTGTATATTGTAGGAGAAATGGGCCACAAACTTTTCTGACAACTCTATAAAGGTAGAGATGAACCCACAAGGAAGGTGTAAAAACTATTCCAAAGCTTGACCACCTAAACTACAAGGGAACAAATGAAGTAGATAGTTGTCATTATAAGCCACCTCTTAAAAATCCATGAAGAATTCATTAACTTGGTCATGAGGATTAGCTTTCCCTTTATATTTAACAAATTTGGGAATTTTAAAATTTTAGGGGAAAGGCACCACTAAAATGGAATGAT
The DNA here is from genome assembly GCA_007258455.2 of Sequoia sempervirens. Taxonomy (NCBI): domain Eukaryota; kingdom Viridiplantae; phylum Streptophyta; class Pinopsida; order Cupressales; family Cupressaceae; genus Sequoia; species Sequoia sempervirens. The sequence continues at coordinate 34,769 of VDFB02011373.1, forward strand.
CAAAAGGATATGGGCACAGTTCTTCGACCTTAAATTATTTCTTGGTGTTTCTAGCTTGTAAGTCCCTGAGTGCGAACTTCATGTCTTCCCCCTATTGATTATGGGATGATGATAATGAAGGAGCCACTAGATTTGAGCTTGGAGGATTGATGTATTGATTGTGGTGAGGTGGAGAAGGATGAAAATAATTTTGATGTGGATGGAGGTTGAGTGAGGTATGAAGGATTCTGTGGGATGCTAAAATAAGATGGATTTTGTGGTGGATTTGAATATGAGGGTTTTTGAGGTATGTAGGTATGTTGGACAAGATATGATGAAGATTGAGATTGAGTGGGCTATTGACCTTGCAATATAATTAGATCATGTGAGAGTAAAGGAGTGTGGGAAGTTTGAGATGGAATCATATAGGTGGGTTGTAGAATGTAAGAAGATTAATGAATATGAGTGGATTGCGAGATATAAGGAGAAGACAATAAGGGTATGTGGGAATTATGGTAGATTGATTGAGTTGAATGTGATTGAACTAGTATGAGAGGGATGTGATAAGGTGTGGAAGATGAGGTGTGTGATAGGGGAATTGATACATTACCATGAGGGACATAATGGATCAATGTTTGGGGAATGGATGGTTGATTTTTTTGTGGTAGTGAAATATGAATTTGAGAAGAGGACACAAGATAATATCCATGACTAGGACTAAAACCTAACCCAAGTCCCACTATAGGAATCCAGATGAGAAATGAGGTATAATCACTACATCATTGCCAAACTCAAGTATAGGTCCCCATGTATTTTTAGGAGGAGCTTGTGGAGTAGTAAGTATCACAGTCTTTGACAATTGGGATGTGTCAAAGCCTAGTGAAAGTTTAGTCGAACTATGCTTGAGAAGATTAACTAGGATTGTATCCTTACATGTGTCTATGAGGTGGTCTACTATATCCACACTAGAAATGTTGTCTAAAAACTCCTTAATGCTAGGAGAAATCTCAGATTGAGAGATAATTTCCTCCTTAATGGAGACTAGATCTTGAGGATGAGTAGGATTTGATAGTCCCATTTGCATGTTGGGGTGTTAGGGTTCTCCATTTCTAGGAAAAATAGAAGTGTATTGCGAGGAATGTTGTTGTTCCATAATTTTTCTAAGTTGAAAACATGTGGTTATAGGCATGGAAGGTTAGGTGATTGGAAGGATGAAGCATGATGAATCTAAGCCTAAGGATAGGACTAAACAAGTGTGATTTGATTTTGGATTTGGATATTTTATTTAGCACTTAAAACTATGATTGAGATCCTATGTTGATTTTGATGGTTGGATTTATACTTGAGATAGGGTAAGTTTTCAAGTAAAAGTGATTTTGAAGCAAACTATACCTTTGGATCAAGGTGAAATATCTTGAATGAGGGATGACTAAGGTTAGGAAAAGTTCCTAAGAAAGTGTTATGATGGTGGTTGGATTCAAGATTTAGGTTCTCAAACAAGTGATTAAATGCTATATTTTTATTAGGATGATTTATGTGATGATAGTGCGCATTTAGGGATGTTCTTGTATAAATAGGATGATATTTTTACTAATTTTTGATTGGGTGATGTGAAAAAAATGGTTGATACGAGTTAAGATATAAATTGATTTTTTTCATTTGTGGCATTCAACTTGGAAGAATACTAGCTATCTAGGATTGGAAGGGTTCTCTCTCTGTAATTTGTATGGAGAATTGATTCACTCAAACCAAATCAAATTCACCCACATAGGTCACAAATTGACCCAAAAATAGAGTGTATTCACCCGAAAATACTTTGATTCGCCTATCTAGGGTTGTGATTGGTCCAAAAACTACACCAAGGTAGATTCACCCAATAGGGAGAAAAATCATCCAATGATAGATTGGATTCACCCAATGAGGACTAAGATCAAATCAAGGATTTACTACATAGGAGGATTCACCCAAGATCAAAGCATATTCACCCAACAAAGGGTGGATTCAACCAAATGGAGAGCATATTCACCCAACTTGGCTAATGAATAGACAAATATGGAAAAAGGACCAAATATTGCAATCACAAAGATACTAAACAAACAATGACTAGATAGAATAAAAATATGCATAGGTAATTGCAAAAATTCACACCAAATTTCACAAACCTAGATTAGTCAAGTAGGATTAACAATCAGTGTAGGCTCATAGTGCAAGTGCTAATACTATCTACCTATGTCTATATAGCTAGAGATCACAAATATAATGGATGAAGGATATCTTACCAATGGTGGCCAAAAGGAATACTTTGGTAAGCTCTATCTCAATGCATGAAAGTACATCATGAGTAACTTTATGGGATAATATGCATACCTTGCACCACATTGGTTGACGATTAAATGGTCTTATGCTAGGATGAACTAGGCGATCTAGTGCATCCTCTAAATACTAGGAGGGTTGTTGGGAATTAGTGTTCACATAGGTGTTAGTAATTATGTAAATGTATAAAGGTAATTACTATTGTAATAGTGAAGTTGTTAATAAAAAACTCACTAATATAAGTTTGATGGTTAGTCGTATATAACAATATAGTTAGTGGTTAGTGTGTTATACCCGTGAATGGTATTTTGGGATATTTGTTATAACACCTCCCTATTAAATACAGGGTTGTTTGGCTATGTAAGTGGCTATATATTAGCCATGTATTGAGTGTGAAAATAGGAGGGAAGCATGACATTATTTGTGTATAAAATTTTTCAGCTTCTATCTTGTCTCTTCCCATATTTCAATATGGTAGTAGAGCAGTACAAAATTTGAGTAGGTCGTAAAGGTGAAATAAATTGTTGGTATTTTGATTGATTCTTTGTTGACTGTGTTTGTTAACCATTCGTAGACCCGAAATTTGTGTGGTTTTTCTCAAATTTTGCATATTTTCCTCTGGTGTCAAATTTGCCATATTTCCCTATTGGTACATTTTGCATTGTTATACCTTGATTCATTTTAAAGAAGAATTAGCAGTTAAGAAAGCTCGTAAGGAGGCCCATTTCAAAGCTTGGATCACTATTTTTATTGAAGGAAAAGCTACCAGACAGGGGTTAAATAAAAAAAATATTGAACCTTTATATATTGCAAGTCATCGATAGGAGTTTAAATTCAAAGAGCTAGGTTTCAGGGTTGATTGTGAGGTGGAGACACGTCGGTTTGAGGTTCTGTATGATTATTATCACTGACTAAATGATTTCCTTTTGGTCCTTTCCAAAAGAGTCACTATCATAGTATCTTGTCAGCATTCATTAACGCTGGTATGTATAGCAATTCAACCTTCACATAAGGAAGCTCAAATTTTAAAGGCGTGATCCGGTGAAGAGGACTGCGTTTATACCTCTATTCCTACGATTTAAATTCTTGTTTCCTGGTTTTTAAATCTCTTTTGGAATGATTTAAAGGCCATAGTAGGCCGACACATCCATTGTTGGCCAACATATCAAGGGCATTAAGGGTAGTCAAAAATGTGTGTGACCAAGGTGCATGGTGAGACTCCACTTACGATAAAAAATGACATTAGATAAGATGGGATATGTCAGAAGTTTTCATGACTCATTTTGATTAATAAAGGACACAAACAATGAATAGAAAGATTGAATATTGATTGGTATTTGAGACAAAGAATTCAAAATATCAATAATTAAAATTTTATGTTGATATCAAGTCAAATTGTGTAATGTTTGATTTTATCAACCATGTTAAGACTTTGTACATATAGTCAAATTTTTAAAACTTAGGGGCATATACTACACCACAAGAAAAGAGGAGAGGATAATGGTAGATAACATTGTTGGGACTTTTGAGTTCCTAATTTGTTCACATAGGTTCCTTCTACCTTGTTTATAACCACATCAAGAAGCATTCATATGGGCATTTATCTCTATATTTTTCATAAGTATGAACCAGTATGTATGCTATTAATATTGAAACCCACTCAACTCTATTAAATAATAAATATGGGGTGATGAGACTAATTAATAACTAGTTTTTTTGTTTTTTCAGCTTAGTTCATACTTTTTGGACATTTCAATCTATTTATTTCATATACATTCATGAACTTCTATATCTTTTTATATCATTCATGCAACCTAAACTAGATTTTGATGTATGGAAATATGATTTTAATATGTTAGAATTTGCATGGATAAATGTGTGAATGTGTATGAGATTTGATATGAAGTTGTGTTTGGTTCATAGTTATTAATGGCATGTATATGTTAGATGGAACTAACTATTTGTAACCAGTAACTCATAGCAACCAGAGCACTCATCTTGCAGCCAAAGGATCATGAGTAGTAGGGGAGAGTCCAGATTAATGAACACATAGTAGTTCCAAAATGAATCAAGGTGATCATTGCTTAGGTCAGATTGTGAGTCACCAAGGAAATGAATAAACAGACAGATGAAGAAGGGGTCAATACAATTAAGTTGTAAAAGAATCTTTTATCTCATATTCTTGAAGAGAGTGGACACTAGCATTTAGTTTTTTGTTTTAATTTATGTTTTTGATTCCTTATGCAAATAAATCTCCTCCCATGCCTATATCTAGGGATAGATGGTCAAGGATACAAATCTAGTTAGAATTATAGTTGGAGTATATTTTGGGAGTGGCAAGAGTGTCTTGTATAAACCACAACAATAATTGACCTACTTTCAAACTTGCAATGAATTTTTTGGTTGCAATATTTTTCTTAGTCATTTTGCTATAAATACGATGATGAGGGTGGAGCCACACAAATCTACTATCCTTTAAATCCATCAACTACAACTTCGATGCTACCAGACAAATACTTAAAGAAAAAAAAAATGACATTAGAAAAATATCTTTGATGAGGTCTCACGTACATGTTACATAATCAAAGATAAGATGGGAATTTTCATTTGACTAGTTTTCATGATGCATGTTGATTAATAAAGGATAAAAACAATGAATAGAAATATTGAATATTAATTGGCACTTCATGAAAGAATTGAAAATATCAATAATTAAAAGTTTATGTCAATCAAGTCAAATGGAGTAATGCTTGAATTTACCAATTATGTGCTAAGACTTTGTACATATAGTCAAATTCTTAAAACTTAGGGGTATATACTACATGACAAGAAAAGAAAATAGGATAAGGGTAGATAACAATGTTGGGACTTAATATTTTAGTCTAATTTTTTCATTGATTTCTTAATTTGTTCACTTAGGTTCCTTCTACATTTTTTATTTAACCAAACTAAGAAGTGTTTATTTGGGCATTTGTCTCTATGTTTTTCATAGGTATGAACCACTATGTATGCTATTAATATTGAAACCCACATAACTCTATTAAATTATCAATATAGGGTGATGAGACTGATTAATAGCTAGTTTTTTTTTTCTTAGTTCATAACTTTTAGACATTTCAAGCTATTTATTTCATATGTATTCCTAAACTTAAATATCTTTTTATATCATTCATGCAACTTGAACCATATTTTGATGTATGGAAATATGATTATGATATGTTAGCATTTGCATGGTTAACTATGTGAATGTGTATAAGATTTGATATGAACCTATGTTTGGTTCATAGTTATTAATGGTGTATATATGTTATATGGAACTAACTATTTGTAGCCAATAACCCTTAGCAACTAGAGCATTCATCCCACAACCAAAGGATCATAAGTAGTAGGGGAGAGTTCAAATTAATGAACACACAGTAGTTCCATAATGAATCAAGGTGATCATTGATAAGGTCATATTGTGAGTCACCAAGGAAATGAATAAACATGACATAGGAAGAAGGGGTCAATACAGTTAAGTTGTAAAAGACTCTTTTATCTCATATTCTTGAAGAGAGTGGACACTAGCATTTAGTTTTTTGTTTTAATTTATATTTTGATTCCTTATGCAAGTAAATCTCCTCCCAAGCCTATATCTAGGGATAGATGGTTGAGGAGTACATCTAGGTAGAATTGTAGTTGGAGTATATTTCCAATTTTCATGCTTTAGCAAGAAAATTGTTAGTTTAATGGTGTAATGAATATTGATTTCTAAATGGTAAATATATTGGACATTCTTGTCATATTATGAGCATTCAGTTTTCATTACAATAAAGATGTTTCTAGTCTACTATTATGATTAATTGATCTAGTAGCTTGTATTTGGTTTATTATGTGGGTACAAAAACTTGAGCAAGGGCCACTCAAGGTATTGTCCACCCACCTCAAATTTCATTTTTAGAGTAGATATTTCATGTTGTGTTCATTTCAAATAGATGCATGGTTGTATGTGTTTTGTAACATTACTTTGAGTCAAGCTCTAGAGTAGTTAATAGTTGAGTTGTGAAGAGTCAATTTCTAGTGGTATAGTTTATTCTATGGGTTTGAGTGATAACAGTTAACTAGTAACAATACTAAGCTTAGAGTACCTATAGCCTAAGTGACAGATTAAGTTATTTACTTTGTGTTTACAAGTTTATGCCTTGGTTTTATTTTCAGCATTTCCTATTTTATGCACATGTGTAAACCACCATAGATATCCAATAATATAAGTTGTGTATAGTCCCTAGGTGCACATATAGTTCCAACATCATCACAAGCTTATGAAGTCCTGGTCGATAATTAAATGAGGTCTTTGTAAGGGTTTAATGAACTGTTTAGTTAGGAATCTTCCCTCTGAATTGAGTTTCTATCCATGAAACACCAAGTTGATTGAACACTAGAAAGGCCTTACATTTTTGGAACCATTGTTGAGGATGGTGCTACACTTAAAAGATTCTCCTATGTTATTTCAAGATTTCATAGTTAGTCCTTTGTTTTCAAGGAATAGGATAATTAGGATCTAGTTCACCAACAACAACCTATATATCACTAACATTATGTAGGATTCATTGATGTAAAGATTCACACCTATTGTATGTAAAGGTAGTAAGATGCTTTAGGAAGATTTCTCCCCTCAACACACCAAGCTTTGGAGGATATTGGTAATTATAGTGAACAAAATGAGGGTATTCCTAAAGAATAATCATTCCTAACACCAACATCCACATCAAACATAGAGGAGATTTATCCCACACATATTATCACTATGGGTGATGCAACAGTGAAAGACCCATTGACATTTAACCTTTGAGTTCCCCATCACCAACTAGGAGAGACCAACTGCTTTGAAGAATATACCTCCTTCAACATTAATTTTCTTCTATGGGTTCATCAAAGAGGACTCAAATACATTATTGTTTGAGTTTGATGTGATTTGTAGAAGTTATTATTACACAACAAATGCACATGTAGCCTAAAACTATTTACAACAACATTGAAGGATGATTCCCTAAGATGGTTCATAGGTTTATGAAGAGATGTTCCAAATTGGAATACTATGAAGACAAAGTTCCTAGAAAATTATCAAGATTATTCTAGATGAACTGATAGGAAAAGAGATGATATTTTTAGAATGAACAAAAATAAATGAACCATTGGAGGACTATGTAGAAAGATTCTAGTTTTTCTTAAAGAAGCCTCCACAAAATAGGCTCTCAAATGAATCCCTAAATCTAGTGTTTTTAAGAGGAGTTAATGATGATTACATGGATTCCCTTAACATTATTAGGTCAGGAGACATATCATAACTACCTTTTGAAGAGATCGGGAAGGTTTGTAGGAACTATTCAAGGTCCTTTACTAAAAGGATTGGGGCATACAAGATATCTCTAGTCAACAAGAAATCTAATGGAGTCCCTAGAGTGGAACTGGGTAATCTTTTCTCCAACATGAAAAAAGATATTGTTGATGGTGTTTTCTACACAGAACAACTTAGATAGAATGCAATATTCTATCTCTTGAAAGGTTATTTTCAACAATAAATCACTGAAAATCACTCCAAGGTCTACTCTCTATCCGAAGGTTTAGGCCCTGGCTTGGGTATAGTATAAGTTATGATGGATGTATCATAGGTCTTCAAGTCCTCATAACCCCAGGCTACTATGTTTGGAAAGTTGTGTAGGGCTTCAATTATCCCTTGTCTTTCTTTTGGAGTGCATACCTTGCCAATGAAAATATTCTTAGCATTATCCTCAGTTCCTAATTTGTGAGTGTCACACTGTCCACTGATTGATTCTTTCTTCGACTCTTGTTCCTGATCCCTGATCTTATCCATATCAAAAATTCGCTCCAACTGTACCATTCCCCTTGAAATAGTATTAGACTTTAGATTCATCACACCTTCTAGGTCTAGTTCTACTTCCTGGGGTTATGTTTCATCGATGATTTGAGAAACAAAAACATCTATATTTGTGATAAAATCCAGGATATGTTTGTCATCTTCGAATACCTGGAAATTAGTAACATTGTCTGGGACTAATGGCACAGGAGTCAATTCAACAGTGAATTTTTTCAACCCTGACAAAGATAAAGGTTGCAGAGTGCTTGCAGCTTGAGCCAAAGAATCAACAGTTTAATTCTTCTATCGTGGTATCAGTTGGATATTGAAAGCATCAAATCCCTCAATGAGGTCCCACACTCTATGTCTATAATTGGTCATTCTCCTATCGTGGCATGAATATTGCTTCCTCACTTGTTTGACTACTAATTCTAAATCACCAAAAACTTGTAGAATTTTGACCTTTTTCCTTAGTGCCATGAGAAGTCCATGTATTAATGCTTCATACTCTGCTACATTATTTGCACAATAAAACTGAAGCCTATGGGCTGCAAAGAAATTTTTACCTTTTGGACTGATCAATTCGAACCCTGCCCCAGCTCCATGCTTAGATTTGGATCCATCAAATTTGAGAGTCCAGCATTCAGCAGTAGTAGTCTTCTTTATCATATCCTTCGACTTGTCAGTATTAGAAGACTCTTCAGTCACTACAGATGGCTTATCTTCTTGATATTTATCTTGAGGGATATGCACCTTTGTCCCCACATCTTGGGTTGGATTTAAGTATTTTTGTACTTGCTCTACTACGGTCTGGCACAAATAACAGTTCAACTCTGAAGGGGAAGCATTATGGACTCTACACCAATTAGGTAAGAGTAAATCCCTAAAACTTGTTTTCCTTCCCAAGTGAGCCTAGTTCTCAACACACTGCTTGATGAATTCCTGGAAACTGCTTAATAGGCTGATCTGATTATCTTCAGGTTCTTCCTCTTCTTCAACCGATTCTGTCAAAACATCCACATGGCTGGATCCCGTCTCAGCATCAATAGGCATCGTATGCAACATCAATACCTCCTCTGAGTCTGACTCCTCATACTGAGTTGATAGCATGTAATTTCCCATTCCCACTTCTGATATCAAGACTTCTGTTGAAGTATTTTGATACTCCGTTATCATGTATTTCATTCTGGGTTCTCTTTCAATTCTAATCTGATTTGACACCCCCTTCCAGGGAAGCCACATGTGAGAGTGGTTAATGGACACATATCCATTCAGAGCCTTGGTGAAATCTCTTCCTAGAATCAGACCATATGTATTAGGGATGTCAGCTACCTGAATATTTATGACCTGTTGAATCTTTGGATCTGAAGCTATTTGCATGTGAATCATATTTAGTTCTCCCACCACAATTACTTCAGTTCTATCCACCTGAGTCACCTTCTTCTGAGAGTCAGCAGAAGTAATTCCTAGAGCTCTACAAACTCCAAATGGCATCACATTGGTGGAAGCGCCAGAATCTAGTAAACAATTGTGTAAATTCTTACCAAATATGCGCACAAAGATCAGAAATGGTGGGGTTTCTGTCTTCCCTTGGAACAAAGTGGGTTGAGTATCTACCTGGGCCACTTGGGTTTTATCCTTTTCCTTTCTTTTATCTCCAGGGGGCAAGTTAGTCCAATTTTGTGCTTGGTTTTGTGTCTTTATAGGCTGGGAACTAGAAGTCTTGCTGATATTCTCTCCAAAAGGCTTATCCAAAGATATTGAATGTGCATCATAGGTACCTAAAATAGCCTTTCTAATTGTAGGGAACCTTAATAACTCAAATGCTGAAAGATTTACCTTCAATTTCTTGAACTCCTCAGCAATATATGAAGCCATTTGCTCCTCACTCATATCAGTGAAAACCTCCTTAGAAGGTTCCTCTGCCTTATCTTTGCTTACTTGAACAACCTTTTCCTTCTGTGGGTCAATTTGAGTTTGTCTTTCTTTTGAAAGATATTGCTTGGAAACATGTGGATAAGACAGATTATTGCTAGCATTAGGATCTAGAGGGGTACTGAAGTTGTTAGGAGGAAAGGAGGTGGTAAAAGGTCCCCCAGCCTGTGGGCGCCTATGGGGCATGTCTCTCAAACCTTGCCTCTGGAACATTTGCACCTCTTCAACATAATTTTCTTCCTGATCAAGGGGCACATTATCATTCATTGCTTCCTCATTAAACAATCGAGCAACCTCATCTCCATTGCATACTTGGTCTGCCTTTTCTTCTTGAGAATCAGGTTCTTCTTCTGACACGTTTTCTTTACTTGTTGGGAAAGGAGCATGATTTAACACTAGCACAGGAGAGTCATATGATGTGGAGGGAACAATATCTTGTCCATTTGCATTATTTTCTACCTCATACTGGAAAATAGAGGCAGCAGTCTGGAATTCTGGACATTTTAACTCTGAATGCTGACTTGTCTTATAGAGCCTGCACCATCCTGATAGGGCTGCTTTAGCCAGATATACGCCACTAGGATGCTTATCTTGACTGACTAGTTGATTTGTAGATTGGTTGACAATTTGATTAGCAGGTTGATCCAATTGGGTGGGGACTCCTCTATTATTAGGCCCTGTATTCCAAGTTATGTTCTGTCCTTGTGATAGCCTCTTATCAAATCCTGATCCACTACCTTGGCCTCTGTCAAAATTTTGTCTCCTATCACTATTGAATCCTCTGTCATTATTATAACCCCTGTCCTGATTATATCCTCTGTCGTGATTATATCCTCTGTCGTGATGGAATCCTCTGTCGTTACACTGTCCTCGGTCAAAATTCTACCCTTGTGGAAACTCTCTGTTCTTATTAGATTGCATACTCTTCTGGGCAGCTTGTAGTTGGCTATTTTGATTTCTTAAGTAGGTCACTTCCAGATTTAGCTTTTTTATTTGCTCAGCCATTTCATCAATTCTCTCCCTATTTGGATCTCGATAAGGAAGTTGATTTAGATTACTCTGAGGAGGAGCAGGCATTGTAGCAGATCTCATAGACTGATGCAACACCTCAGAATTCTATAAATAAGCAGGGAAACTATTCGACTGTGACTGATACATAAGTTGATTAACCTGCTATTGAGGGAAGTTCGTCATGGGGGAGACCTGGCTCATGGGATGACCAAGGTGTGGTACCAAGGGTAATTGAGGAACTGGATTCATGATTGGAGTATGATTAGCAAGCACATGATTCACTACTTGAACCTGGTTGGGATGTGCAACTGGTCCTAGAGAAGGTAATGGTCCAGTCAAGTGTTGTCTCAAATCTATACTAAGCTTAACAGCCTCTATGTAAGCATCCGTTAAGGTAGCTAGAGGATTGGGTCTCCATTTTAGAAATGTTGATGTGAGGCTATCTAGAGCTTCATAATAGACTCCCAAGGCTATATTATCATCTAAAACATATGGGTCTTGTAATCTGGTGTATGCACGGTGGAACCTATTATTGAAGCTGGATATTGGCTCATTAACCTCTCTCTTAACTTTAATGAATTGTAAGTATAGTTCATTGGCACTGATGGGTATTCAGAACTTCTATAAAAAGGAAGTTTCAAGATCATTCCAATTAAGAATTGAACCAGTAGGGAGATGATTGTACTAGTAAAAGGCATCTTCTCCTAGTGAATAAGGAAACAACCTACAGGCAACATCCTCGTGAACAATCCCCCTATCTTTGAGATAGGTTTGGAAAATCCTTATGTGTTCTTCTGCAGTTCTATTTGGGTCATTAACATGGAATTTTGAATAGAAATGCTCAGGGTTTTTGGGCATAGCATTGTAGGCATGGAAGAACAAGGGTGATGGATTATTAGCAAGGAAAGCCATGGGTAAGAGTGGGGGTGGTGGTTGTGGTTGGTTAATGATAGGCTGGGGCTGTTGAATGGGAACGGCCTCAGGGATGGGTATGGCCTCAACCTCACGATGTGAAGATGTGGATGATGTTGGTGTAGGAATGGGTGATGATGATTCTCCCCTTTCTCAAGTTCTTCTTGACCTAGTGGGGAACTGTAATTCCTGTAAGTCCTCTCCTGTGGTAGATCTGGTATTTCTCCTATATCTTTCAAGAGAGATGGCGTTCAAGAAATGATCCAGTGTGCTCATTCAGGCCCTCCTTCTAGCGCCAATCTGTTGATGGTGTTTTCTGCACAACAACAACTCAGACAAAATGCAATATTCTATCTCTCTTGAAAGGTTATTTTCAACAATAAATCACTGAAAATCACCCCAAGGTCTCTCGGATGTCAGGTCATGACAATGCGTAAACAACTCAGATAATATGTGAAAATGCTGGTAATCACAAAGAGACCTTACTACAAGCAAACTGTATCTTTCAATTTATTAGATTTTGCAATATGATGATCTCTAATCTTAAATCTAACCAAATGATAAAGAAATAGCAAAAGATGAGGGTGCAAGGATATGATGAAATCTAAACTATTCCTAGAATAAACAATGCAAATGACAGATATCTGGAATGGACCAACCTCAAACAACCAATTCCTGCTTAACCCACGATGCAATATCACAAGAACGGTGTTATCTTCTAAGGTATATAGATTTTCAAATCATAGATGTTCATCCACAATCGAACTTAAGCACATATGAATATATGGTCCAGGTTGACTTCACCAGCCTACTACAATTAGATAGTTACTGGGAGTATAGACCAGAGATTGCTACAAACATTCCAAATATGAAATCATAAACACTATTCATCAAACTAAAACTAACTCAATTCAGAACACTAAACCCTAAATCTTTAAGCAATTTGAAAGATAGAACAACAAGAACCATGCGAGATAAACTAACACGAGATTTCACCAGGAAAACCACAATGTCCTCAATTGTATTAAATCATCAAAATACTACAACAATTCCACTATTCTTATTACAATATTTGCTTCAAGAAATTCACAAAACGCTCTAGCTTGATTCTATTGTCTCTTTTCTAACTATTAATGTCTCATGTCTAATTTTTCTAACCCCTTACAATGAGGTAGGAATGCCTTTTATAATAAATCTCCAGATATGTCGGCCCAGCCAAACATTTTACAAAATAAGTACAACTGCCAAAACAGGTCGACCTAGGAAAATCAAAATAAGGCACACATTAAATGCCATCTATCATCAAGGTCGGCCTTGACACAATCCCCAATGCAATCTGGTCCAATGCATGCCCTATGATAATAGGGAAGCACAAATCTCAAAATGACATTAAACACCGCCTCCCTTATCCTTGCTCTGAGCCGATGATCCTTGGACCTTCAAGAATGTTCTATCTAACTCGGTGACAGGTGGCAAAGGCAATACCCTAAGCCGACATTCAATGGAATCAATTTCCTCTTTTGATTGTTTAACAGTCCTATCCCAATCATCCTTGTTGGCCTGATATTTATCCATTACTGCCAGGTATGTGGCTGCATCATCTAGCTGGTGGCCAGTTATAACATTCTAAGAATCTGGGGCATAAACTTCATGCCACCATTCCCCGAGTTGCTCCAGGCTAAGGTATTTGGGAGCAATCTTTCTCCTACCAGTCATAACCTCAAAGAATGCAATGCAGCCCTCATACACACCAGTTAGATCACCATCTATTTGCTTCTTCTGTTTCTGAATCTTTTTCAGGGCCTTATGCCAAATTTGTAGAGCCTCAAACCATTCCCAGGGTTCATCTAACCTAGAAGAAGGAAGAATTCCATCTGCAGCTAGTTGTTCTTTACCATGCTCCATGATGACCCTGGATTTCTGTAGCAAAAGGTCAATATCTTCTTTGTCATGGGATAGCACATATTCTAGCAGTTCTTTAGCTCTGATTGCATCCTTCCATACTGACAGGACATCCTTGATTGCACTGTCTCCCTTCATTTGCACATTCTTCAGCCAATCTATTGTAGTTTGGGCTGAGGCCTTCATCTTTTCGATCCTGGAGATAGTTTCCTGGGGCAGAAAGCCAGAAGCGGCAGAAGAAGAAGGGTGAAGGGACTGCAGGGGTTTCATCACCTCCTCCAAGCATTTCTTAAGTCTTTCATTCTCCTTCCTCAACTCGTGCTTGGTCTGGGTCTCCTTCCTCAATCTGCCGATGATCACTGCGCTAGATCCTTCATATTCCTCTATGTCCTGTTCCATGGATGCCGGTCCAAGGTTGATAGTCTACACATTATAGTCTTGACCAGTGACATCTTCTCTTGTCTTGTTCGCGGCAAGGGTGGCAATATGGATGACTCGGTTATTTGCTTCATCTCTCTTCATCTTTGAGACTACCCGGGCTGCCTTCTTCTTCTTCCCTTTGCCGATTTTGGATAGCATTTCATCCCAATCCAAGGGGGTGTCCTCAACTACTACCTGTTTCTTCCTTGCAATCTCTTTTTCAAGCCAATTCGGGGCTATAGGTTCTACCCGGATTTCCTCTGTTCTTGCTTCTTCTTGCTATTCTGTTGTTTTCTCTTCTTCCTTCTCAGTGAGCAGCTCACCTTGATCACCTTCTTCAAGCTCCACCTCTTGCACCGGTGATGGGGTTCTAACAGGGATGTCCTCCTCCTGCCTAGGTGATCCGTTTCCTCTGCCAATCTCCAGAGAATCTTCATACATCACTAGAGGAGTAGGATGCTTCTCTACCTCTTCAACTTCAAGCTTTGCAGCAGCACCGAAGAGTTCCCCTTCCTTGAATGGCTCTGCCTCTCCGCTAGTTTCATGCTCCTCAGGAATTTCCTGCTCAGGTATGCTTGGTGGAGGAGAAGCAACCTTGGATGGCTCTGTAACTGGTACCTTTGGAGAAGGGTCAGTCCTTTGCAAAACCTCCTTAGGAGAAAGAGTCCTGAATATCCTCATATAGACCTTAGTCTTTTCCCCTGAGCTCTCTACATCAACAATAGGAGGCTCCTCTTTTGAGGCACCCTGACTCTTCTTCTTTGAAGTCCTAGTTGTTCTTGTCTTCTTCGGTGGTGGAGGAACATCTTCCTCTTCTACTTTTTCTAACTCTTCCTCATCAGAGGACTTACCAATCTTCAAAGTTCTACTTCTCTTCTTTCCTTTTGGCTTCCTCTTTGGTTCGGGCTCACTTTCCTTGGGGTCTCTAATCTTTATCTTGAAAGGAGAACTCTTTGTAGTTTTCCCTTTGGGGTCATCTTCCCTGGATTCTTCTGAAGTAGACATGGGATTAAGGTCTCCCATCAAATTGAAGGTACAAGTTACCTTCTCACTTTCAAGCTCCCAAACCTTATGCTTCAACCAAGAGGAGGTAAAATTCATAACGGGGGCCATTAGATCTTCCAACTCTGTGACCTCATCTTCATTCCAATTGATTTCCCCGATCAACTTGTCCTTCACAGCTTCATATGCATGATCCTGCACCAGGTTTCCATCATCCTCTAGTTGGTATGGGATCAACTTGACATTGTACTATCTGATTGCATCAACAGGGAGTCTGGAATACCTCTTCTTTCTCACCTCAAAATCATCCTTAATGTTGGCCCAATAGTCCTCTAGGTCATCTTTATGTCGGTACTCCTTGGTAGCCTTCTTCTGTGCTTCTCCTATGATATCAAAGTTCATCCTTTTGGAGTGGAAGGAGAAACCATATGCTGCCAATTCATCTCCTGCAGTGTGTGCTGATTGGATGGAAGGGCACACTTCCGCTACACCAATTCCAAGAGGGAAATCTCCACCAAAGCCTGTTTTATGCTTTTCCTTCTTTACAATGGCATCAAACTCACAAATCTGTCTGACAATCTCTAATAGCACAATGTGATCAGTAGGATACCGAGGTAACCTATATGGAGCAACCGGGCATCTGTCAATTTAAATGTAAGTAAAGGTGGGAAATTGAATGAACTAGGCCCCATAATTCTTTATCAATCCTTTGGCCCCATTTGACAATCTCACATGCTCGGCATTCTGAAGCATCCTTGTGATATGCATTGTGAATGCATCATTAGCCCTGCGGTAGTCTTTGTGTCCTAGGTGCAACTCCGAGTATACTTCATAGACTATGTCCTGTCTGAATGTCCCTCGTGGATTCAAACCCCTGTATGGGTAGAATCTAGCAAGCACATACATGACATAGGAGGACATGGTGAATCTCTTAGTCTCCAGGATGTTCCTCAGTTGTTTATCAATTTCAGAACTAATTAGCCCTGCCCAATGATAGTTGGTTCCCTGTTCAATTTTGGTGATCACATGGACCATCCAACTCTCTAACACACCAGCAGTCTTCAAACCTGCCACTCTGCTAAGAAATGTTATTGCATCATAGATATCTGACCTGAATTTGACTCTGTGCAACTACTTGGGCAGTTTAGAGTAGTGTGATTTTGGCTTCTCCAACCAAGCATTGATCATCTGTTGAGATTTGATGGGCTCATTCTCGTAATAAGTTCGGTCCAAGTCCATGTTTAGAGCACACATAGAAGGCAAGTCAGGCATGTCAAAAGCCTGGGCAATAGAGACAGGGCTGAAGTTGGCCAAGACTCTTCCCTTAGTACTGACAACCCTTTGTGTATCGAAGTCGTATTGCTGGGCACATTCCAATATCAGCTCATAGCATTGGATCGCCAGAGGAAACCCTGCCACATGCACTAGCCCAGATTTCATCATTCCATTCCTTAGGACTGATAGATACTTCTCAGCTATCCTCTGCTTGAACTCCTCATATCTCCAGGCCCCCACATTGGTGTCA
>VDFB02011374.1:0-84777 GCA_007258455.2 Sequoia sempervirens
ATATAGATCAAAAGGGTATCCGCTGCATATCATATCATATCAAAATAAATGTCAAGTGTACAATGATATCCAAATATGTAGAGAGATAAACATCAAAGTGGTAGAAATCATAATGTCTTAGTTGAATCAAGGTATACATCAAATGTCTCAATATATCAAATCTAACAACACAACTATGTGCTACTACCCACAGACAGTGTTGGCCATGTGCCTCTTGTTGCACCATCTGATGGTCCTGCACTTGGATCTCTTCGTGGTGGCCCTGTCACACCCCTGTTGGTAGTCAGCGAGTGGCTCCGTCCTGACCTGACACTAGTAGACTAAGCATAACTAACCTGCTGCTTTAGAGGCACTACCTCATGGTACCGCAACCTGTAATACTCAACCTCCCTGGCAGAGTGTCGTACCTCTATGAGGTAATCTAATTTTGTAGTACCCTCAACCACTCTCTACAATCTCTCTAACAAGGCCTCAACCTACTCACACCGCTACCTCAAGGTATCTCTCTTGGTTGTGAGAGTGGCGATATGTGCCTGTGCCTATGCATGTGCATGTGCTTGTGTTTGTGCCTATATCTAACCTTATATCTGTATCAGCTGACCCTGTAAAGTCTATACCTGGGCCTGTAAAGCAACTATCTAAGCCTACTGTTGTTGTGAGGGAAAATGAATCTAAACATGTTGTTGTGTTGTAGCCACCAGGGATCTCCTCCTCCAAGGTACTCTAAAGTCTCACATATCCAACATTGGTCCACCTCCATCACCGTCTCCACCTCCATCACCATCTTTTCCACCTCCACCATCTCCAATGCCATCATCACTACTCTCTCCCTCCTCCTCATCATCACCTCCTCCACCCCTCCTCTGTCTCGGTCCTTGATCATCATCTAGTGTCGGTACTAGCTCATCCGTACTGGATATCCTTAGGAAAGGATGTGAAAAATAATAATGTGCATACTCCTACGATGCTGCAACCTCTATGATCTCTGGATGATACTCCCATACAACTGCTTGTAATATGAAGTACTCCTCACATGCTGCATCATATGATAAAATAGTCGCCCACTCCAGAATGTCTTGTCGTCTACGTGCATATAGTGCAACTCCCTGGGACATATCTATACTCGCCTGTATTGTCGCAACACTCTCCCAAGAAGGAATCTCTCTATCACAAACCGTGTCCTCCCAATAAAATATCTAGTAGTACACACATATGACATCTTTGTGTCATCCTGTGGCCATTGCTCACAATCTAGATAGGGCCTCCATGTCATGGTATCCAAATCATCCAAAACCCTCTGCTAGTACTCTAATTTTCCCAACTTATGTTGGACAACTGGACCTGTATATCCATGAATGTATGGTTGACCAGCCAGACATTTTGTATCAGCCATTGGATGAGTGACAGTTATGTGCTCCCATGCCCATATCTGTAGCAGTGTCAGCCCAGTTGACAAACTAGCCCCTTTGAGATAAACCACTTGGTGAAGATCATGGTACAAGTGTGCTAGCATGTAGGAGCCCCAAACATATTTGATCCCAACTTATTGAGAGTCCCTTCAACCTATGGTCAGGACATAAGAAACCTCTAATGAAACCGACAAGAACACATGGTAGTGTCACATATGCATCAACCATATCCCGCCATGGAATCTCATATCCATAAATTTGGTCATCCTAGAAAACTCTCCTCAATGAATTGGTGCCCCCCTGCTCCATAGAATCATAGACAACCAACTCACCAACAACAAGAATCCTCAAGATACGGTAAACATCCTCTAGTGTCACTATCATCTCACTAGTGGCTAAGTGAAAGGTGTTGTAGTCACTGTGCCACCTCTCTGCCAAAGCGGTCAACAATCCCTTATTAATCCTATGCTAGGGAGTATCTATCAAAGAAGTCAATTCACATCATCTAATCACATCTAGATCAGCCTACACCATATGTGGAATGAAATCCTAGGTCTTTAGGAATCACTCCTGAGATTGAAGGATCCTCAAAGGCTCCTATCATCATAACATATCACAAATCAACAATCTTATCAGTCAACATCAATCAACCTATCAATCTAATAAGCTCTGATGAGATTTTGATTACATCTTGTGAGCGTTTATCATTGATCCTCACCTTCATGAGGTCAATCATCATTATCCTATCATTGATCCTCACATATCATGAGGTCAATCATCATTATCCTATCATTGAATCTCACCTATCATGAGATCAATCATCATCTAATCTATCAACATCATCAAACAACATCAAAACATCAGCTGATGTGATCAACAATCATCAAAATCAAGGAGTCTAATATAAAAAAATCATCAATTTGGTGTAAATGCATTGAAACAACGCTTCAATGCGCTAAAAACATAGATGTGCTAAAGAATTCTACCAATGCACCATAACAGGGTTTCTATGCACCAAATTACCAAATGTGCCATCAAAATTCATCAATGCACTAAATGACCCAATGCGTTGGAGAAATCACCTTATGCACCAATTCATGACCTACATGTGCTATATCATTCATCAGATGCACTGCATCTTGACCTCTATGCGCTAATTTAACATATGTGTTACATCTTGACCTAAATGCGCTAAACAATTTACCATATACACTAATCTACTGAATGCGCCAAAACAGTAACTGAATGAGCTATATTGGAGCTCAAATGCACTAAAAAACTAAAAATTGAATTGTAAACTTGAAAAACGTGGGAAAAATGCATTTCACAATTTACGAGGAGGTTTTTCAGGGTACATAGTGGAGGTCCATATGTGGCTGGGCAGTTGTGATGTCGTATTTGCTCAAATTGGTGTGTGTGGTAGGGAATCACCATCTTGCCAAAATTGCTCAACTCACTCAATCACTCCAAATTTTGAAAATCCAAATGACACAAATGAGCTCAAATCACATCTTTTTAACCTTTTGACGGGGTAATTAAGTGGATTTAAGTGGGATTGATTTTTTTTTTTTCCAAAAAAGGGGCATCAATTAATCAACTAATCAAAGTTGATAGGTTCAACATCATTTTCGGGAGATAAATCGACTCAACATCATAAAATTTGAAAATCATCATCACATCATTTAAAAATTATCAAAATTTTTGAAAATCCTAAAAATTCAAAATTCATCAATTTATCTCCCGAGGGGGCATATATCTATCATCACTTGAAAATCAACGTCTGGGGCCATATCGATTTTTTTTTTGTTAGCACTATCAACAAAATTTTCTTTGAAGCAATGTGTAAACACATCAATTCAAAGAGGGGCAAAATGTATACACCTAAAATTGGTCTAGATAATCAATTAATTAAATACAAGTTATTTAATTAATAAATCTTTTAATTTGCCTACTTATAAATAAATTCTAAATTTATTTGTATAGTTCACATTTTCAAATTCTTCTTATCTTAAATCATATTCCTCTAATGTTAATTAAATAAACAAATTCAAATAGTTTGTTTTATTTAATCAATATCTTCTTACTAAATTTGAATTAGTCACATGTCTACATCTTTTCCTTCTTCCACCTTATCATGTGTCTCAACAAATTGAATATGTTAAATATTTAATTTAACATTATCCTCAAAAAATTATGAAACAAACTTTGGGACACTTGACTCTCTTCTTTCATTTATTCTTTCTCACAATTGGCATAATGTTTTACTAAAGGGAACACTCTCTTTGATTCTCTCTAACTTCTTCATCCTCCACCCTCGATCTCTCCAACTAAAATCCTGACCGTTGGTTGCTACCACATTAGAATATGCCTTGAAAAATCTATAAATACAGCATCATTCTACAACATTTCATATCCTAACTTTGAGCAATATTGCTCTACAAAATTTTTCATTAGAGCATTTGTGAGCTTTTATCAATTAGCATTTAGAAGCATTTAATTTAGAATCACAACTTTATCATTAGCTACATCTTAGTTGGCAAATAGTTTAACTCTATGATTTCCATATCAATTTCATCAACAATATCATAACATCATTATCATAGCAACACTATCATATAATTTAGCAATCAATCATGTAGGAATAGATTTTATTGCATTTTCCAACATTCCATTCTTCAGGTTGTCATTCTAAAGGTCATAGTACATAAACAATTTGAGAGCCATTATGATTTAATGAATCCTTGGAGATAGGAAACACTGGACGACTTTAGAGAGTTTGTTTGTTTCAATTCAATTAGATTTCTTATCTAAAATCTCTAATATAATGTTTCGTTGATTGTGTGGTTTTATTACTCATTCACATATTTTACATTACATATTATGAACTACAAAGGAAAAAGGATCAGGCCTTCATGAACAAGGTATCCTAGAACCCCTTTCCATTCAAGAAAACCCATATTACTATGGCCTTGGTTATATACCTAAGTCTCCTAGTCCATCAAATCTTCCATCTATCCTAGGTCTTTATCCTAGTCCATCAAACCTTCCATCTATCCTAGGTCCATATCCTATCCATCAAGAACAACAAAGGCACACATACTTGATGCCCTTTCAAAATTCTACCTACATTAACTCATCCATGATACCTCCATATCATTCATCTCAATCCATCTCTCCCATTGCTCTTGGAAGAAATTTGGGTTCCAAAAGTCAAAAGCTTCCATATCAAAATCCACATGTATCAAGGGATCAACATGTCCCCTTGAAGAGGCATGCAAAAATAAAAGAAAATTTGATCCAAAAGCAAAAGAAAAATCTAAAAGGCCACAAAGGCCCATGAAAGCAAAAAGAAAATTTTCAAAGACCACAAAGGTCCATAAATCAAAAGAAATTTTCAAAAGTCCACAAAGGCCCATCAAAGCAAAAAGAAAAAAATCCAAGAGCACAAAGGTCCATAAATCAAACAGAAAAATCTCAAATGCCACAAAGGCACACAAAGCAAAAATCAAAGTCAAAAGCTATGCGGATTCCTAAAAGTCTCATAGAAGCAATAAAATCTAAATTGGCATCCAAATTTTCTAATCCAAGAGCTTCCTCCAATATTCCATATAAAAACCTATCACTTTCCAAATCCATTTCTCCTCCATCACTCCACCACCCTTAAAGGTGTGTGCCAACATTGATCTTGCCATCCTTTCCATCTATCCATCAACAGGCCTTCCAACCTCCTATCCATTATCCAACATTCATCCCCCATCATTCTCCTTTAATCCAAACCTTTGCATAAGTCCTAGGCTTCTTCCATCATACCATTAATTTGCCAACATTTATGAGTCTAATCCTTTTTCCATGATTTATTAGAGCACATATTCGATGGTTATTAGTCATGAAACTTGATGCTTAAGTCCTTCCTCCATCTCCCTATCATCCATATTCCTCTTGCACTCTATGCTTAGGGGCAAGTTTCGTCCATCTTATCATTCATGGTCATTATCCTCTCTATGCTCATTCCTTACATTTCCACCTTTGATCTTGAAAAGGTTAAGGATCTTCTTGAATATCATATATCTTATCCTATACACTTTATCCATATCTTTCGTACCATATCCTTCACCTTATCCATATTCCATCATTCTTTCTAAATAAATCCTTTCTTCCCTTCCTTGGTCTTAATGAGGAATAGGGGCAAATTACTTGGGCCTTGTGTCTGTATCTTGTCTAGTTGATCTTGATCATCCCATTCACTATCCTTATCCTTTCTTTCTTCCATTCCATATCTCCTAGCTTATCAAAATCCATGTCTCATTTTCTTCCTTTGTTCTTGGTGAGATTAGGGGAAAATTTGGTTATATCATTTCATCTTAAATATCCTGAGAAAAATCCAAAAAAGAATCAAAAATTAAAAAAAAAATAAAAATGAAAAGTCGAGGAAAAGCTAAAAAATAAAATAAAATAAAATTGAAAATACAAGAAAAAGTGAAAAATCAAAAAAATCATAAAATCTAAAAAAAGTGCAATAAAAACAAGTAGTGAAAACTTGAAAGCATGTGTCGGTCATTTTATTTCGCCATCATTATCCTTATCATCGAAAAACCTCATGTACATATCTTGGCATTGTGGCGTGTCTCACCCTGGATTGGGGGAAAAATCTTGAACTCACTGGGGGCAATAAACTTTGAGCTTAAACCAACAGACAAGCAAACAGTCAGACAACACAACAAACACAATGATCATAGTGCAACTCAACATTGAACATTGATCACAAATTTTAAACATCAACCATCCAAATCAACAACAAGATCAGTCAAAACAAATATAATTGGATGATAATCTTCTGAATCATGATTTTTATCACTTTGGCATGAATGTTCAGCTGTTGTATCTCAATTTTTTTTATCATTTCTCTGGAGCAACTCAAGGATGTCATGGACTAGAGGAGATAAGATGGAGTATGATATTTTTCTTTGTCTATTGTCTGTGATTTAATCATTACTATTGTGCAAATTGTCGCGAGACATGCTCTATAAAGTATCATTGATGACATTTTGAATTTGCATAGGAAAAGGATTAACTCATCTTTTTTACGCAAGCAATGCTCAGGTCATCTTGGTTTAATTATATGTAGATGCTTCTGTTAACTTGCAATATAAAAAATCATGAAAGTAGTACTGAGGTCATCATGGTCTAATTATACCATCAATGTTTGTACTAACTTTCAACATATGAAAGGATCAATGATGATAAAAGGATGACAAATTGACTAATACAATGACAACATTGCATATTTATATTTGCATGGTTAAAGTAGATTGCATCCATATTAGTTTTTGCATTTGCATTTTATATTTCTCCAAAGCTGGCAGAATATCATCATGTCCCCAACTAAATAAATGTATACATCAAGTCCTAGTACATCAATCAATCTCTCAACCAAAGCAGTCAAAAGTCCCCTGTCTATCCTATACTGGGGCATATTAATCAATCAAAGAAGACAAACCACATCACCCAATCAAATCTGAATCCACCTGCACCAAATGCGAAAATTCTCCTATGATCATAACATATTGCAAATCAACATATCAATCAATCATCATCTATCCTATCATTGACCCTCACCTATCATGAGGTCAATCATCATCTATCCTATCATTGATCCTTACCTATCATGAGGTCAATCATCACCTATCCTATCATTGACCCTCACCTATCATGGGGTCAGTCATCATCTATCTTATCATTGATTCTCACCTATCATGAGATCAATCATCAACTATCATATCAAACATCATCAAATCAATAGTTGACACGATTATCAAACATCAAACACAAGGAGGCAAAACAATACATCAATTAATTACTTGGCAAGCTCAATCTTCTTTATCAGGAGATAAATCGTAGAAATATTTTGTAAAATTTGAAAATCATTAGAAAATCATAAAAATCATCAAAAATTCAAAAAAATCTTCAAAATTCAAAAATTCCTTGATTTATCTTTTGAGGGGGCATATATCCATCATCACTCGAAAATTAGCGTCTGGGGCATATCAATTTTTTTTTTGTCAACATCATCAGCAAATTTTTCTTTGAAACAATGTGTAAACACATCACTTCAAAGAGGGGCAAAATGTATCCACCTAAAATCAGTCTGGATAATTAATTAATTAAATACAAGTTATTTAATTAATAAACCTCTTTATTTTGTCTACTTATAAATAAATTCTAAATTTATTTATATGGTTCACATTTTTTAATTCTTCTATCTTAAATCACATTCTTCTAATATTAATTAAATAAAAAAATTTAAATAGTTTGTTTTATTTAATTAACTTTCCTCTTATTAAATTTAAATTTAGTCACATGTCTATAGCTTTTTCCTCCTTCCACCTCATCATGTGTCTCAACAAATTGAATATGTCAAATATTTAATTTGGGCATTATCCTTAACAAATCCTTAAACAACTTTGGGACACTTGGCTCTCTTCCTCCATTTATTATTTCTCACACTTGGTAGAATTTTTTACTAAAGGGAACACTCTCCTTGATTCTCTCTAACTTATTCATCCTCCACCCTCGATCTCTCCAGCTAAATCTTGACCGTTGGTTGTTGCCACATCAAAATATACCTTGGAAAATCTATAAATACAACCTCATTCTACAACAAAAGGATCCCAACTTTGAGCAATCTTACTCTGCAAAATTTTCATTAGAGCATTTTGAGCATTTAGCAATTGACATTTAGAAGAATTTAATTTAGAATCATGAATTTATCATTAGTTGCATCTTAGTTTGCAATAGTTAATTACATCATTTCCATATCACTTTGATCAACAACATCACAACATCATTATCATAACAACATTATCATATAGTTTAGCAATCAATCATGTAGGAATATATTTCTTGCATTTTCCAACATTCCATTCTTCAGGTTGTCATTCTAAAGGTCATAGTGCACAAACAATTTGAGAGCCATTATGATTTAACAAATCCTTGGAGATAGGAAACAATGGGACATCTTTAGAGAATTTATTTATTTCAATTCAATTAGATTTGTTATCTGAATTCTCTAATATAATGTTTCATTGATTGTGTGGTTTTATTACTCATTCACATATTTTACATCACACAGAGGCTATTGGTAGTTTTGATAGTTGGGGAGCGTGATTAGATTGGATTACACCATATTTTGCATGAATTCTTCAATAGGTTCCCCCAACGGTGTGTACTTACATTTTTGAGGGTAGTTGTTTCTAGGGGTGGTCCTCTTTGTGTGTTGGCATTGTTAACTTGGTTGTTTTGACTATGTGTTTATTTGTTGCACGTTCTATTTTTTGTTCATTGGTTGATTGTTTGTTTGTTTGTCTAGGAGCACTTAGGACCACTTTTGTGCTCAATTATACCATCATTAGTTATGTTCTTGTTCTTGGCCCATACACGGGGCTTGTCATTGGAACTAGTAGATGGGTAGTTGTCTTTGTATGCTTGTGTGTTTCCTTGTGTGATAAGGGCTATTTTGATGTTAAGGGCCCTAGGGATAAGCTCTTCATATGATGTGACACATTGCATTTTAGTTGAAAGGATAGATCTATTTCTACATTGGAAATGATGATCCCTATTTGTTTCTCTTTGGGAATAGGCCATTTTCTTTTGCTATATCTTTGCCTCCATCATAAGAAATTCATGAAGGATTCACCCTTGTTTTGTTTGAGGATGTATAGCTTTTCCAAGTTTACGTCCATGTCTAGGTTGTAGGAGAAATAATCCATGAACCAATCGATTATTTCTTAGAAGGTTTGAATTCTTAGAGGTAAATGCAAGAACCAATCTATTTTTGGGCCTCCCAAACTATGTGGGAAAAGGCGCATCAAATAGGAATCATTGTAAGAAACTTCTATACATGTTACATAAAAATCTTTGATATGATCCACCAAATTTCCCTGCCATTTATATTTGTCAAATTTTGGGACTTCAAATCTAGGTGGGAAAGATATCATTGCAATGTTTCTATTAAAGGGGTATAGACAAGTCCCATTGAGCACATAGTTTTTTCGTTTTCCCCATTTGGATGTCTTGGATTTGTTGTGTGAGCACCCTAATTTGTGAGGACAAATCATCTTGAGAGTTTGGTGGTGGAGTATACGTGTTATACTATGGAATAGTAGATGAATTAAATGTGGGATTTTGATATGGGGGTGTGTTATATGAGGTGTATGATGGAGTTTGATATTGCATATGTAATGGTGACAATGGTGGAGGTGTGGTGTATGCTCCTTGTGAGGTTGGATTCAATATGTTTTGTTGTGTGCTTGCATATGATTGTTGGCGGGTGTAGTACAAGCCTTGTTGTTGTTGTTGTGCAAGCACTTGTTGTTTTTGAGCGTATTGTTGTGCTTGTAGTTGGGCTTGTTGTTGCACTTGCAATTGTTGGGCTTGTAATTGAGCTTGTTGTTGCACTTGTAATTGAGCCTATTGTTGTGCTTCCAATTGTTCTTGCTTTTGGGCTTGTTGTTGTGCTTGTAGTTGAGATTTTTTTTGCACTTGTAATTGTGCTTGTTGTTGTTGGGATTGTAATTGATCTTGTTGTTATTGCACTAGCAAGTGAGCTTATCGTTGTGCTAGCTAGTGAGCTTGTTGTTGATGTTGATTGACAATAGGTTGTTGATAAGTCAATGTATTTTTTCCTTGGGATTGTGAAATGATATTTTGGTTTGGGACAAATTGACTTGTTTGCATGTATTGGCTTGTGATATTTTGATTTTGTGGAACATGTGGTGGATTCTGAGGGAGCATGGTGCGAGTGATTTGTGGGTTGAGTTGATTGTGGGGTGTTTTTTGTGTGCTGAGATTTTGAGGGTTGGACATTAGATTTGGATTTGGTACATATTGTCCTTGATTTCATGCTATGATTCCTTATAAAATCTGAGTTTGGGGTGGAGGAATGTAGGCTTGGGGTCCCATTTGATTTTGCATTACTTGAGGGACCAAAGGTTGAGATGGTGCCACTTGGTGTTGCGATATTATT
This sequence comes from Sequoia sempervirens, assembly GCA_007258455.2. Classification (NCBI taxonomy): domain Eukaryota; kingdom Viridiplantae; phylum Streptophyta; class Pinopsida; order Cupressales; family Cupressaceae; genus Sequoia; species Sequoia sempervirens. Next base: position 10,432 of record VDFB02011374.1, read on the forward strand.
GGCATGCTTTGGCTTTGGATTAATTGATTGGAAGGGTTCCCTTGATTGTTTTGATGTTGAAGGACCAATGGATTGGATGCATATCCTTGAGGTGTTTGATTTGAGACTAGTGATTTTCCTTGATTGATGGGATTTATGACCAAGGGTTTTCCTTAGTTTATTTGAGGGACTAGTGGAATAATTTAATTTAATGTGTCAGTGGGATGGGTTGATGAATATGAACCTTGTTACATGGAGGATTGACCTCACACTATGGTGTTTAATTGTCCTTGTGGATCCTATTGGGGTGTTTGACTCACTTGACTTGCTTGGACAATAGGAATACTTTGGGAACTTGTTATAGTGGAAGCATATGGTTGGGTACGAAATGTTGGTGTCCAATTTTTGTTTTGGGGGATAGTTGTGTATTGTGTTCCCAAAGTTATGTTGCTTCCTAGATTTGGAGTGAGACCAAGGTTGGTTCCAAGTCGACTTGTAAGACTAGTAGTCAAAGGTTGAATTGGTGCATGTGATGAAGCTAGTTGAATGATAGATTGAGTCATACCTTGTACCAAGGGTTGTATAATGGATGTTGGAGGAATAGAGGCCACATTTACCAAAGGTTGTTCCCTAATTGTGTGGTTTCATATTCATCAATGTGGTAACGAGATGGTGAGTTTTGGGATCTTATTAGCAATTCCTCTATGATGAGCTCATGTGGGTTATTCATAACATCTTCTACTTCATACCCCACGTCTAGTGAAGTTTGAGGTGAATTTTGTGACAGGGTTGAGTTGCTTCTAGGATAAAATTCTTGTTGGTTGGGATCACTCATGGTAGATGAATTTTTGTTTTGCATATATTTCCTTGTATTGCGATCTTGTTGTTACCATGAATTTTGGATCAACTATGGGAGAAGTGCATTGGGATTTATATTAGTGGCTAGTTGATTCAAATTTTGGTAGAAGTAAGCGCCTAAGGTAAAATAGGACCATTGATGTGAATGGATGATGAAAGGGGTGAGTGATATTGATGATGAACTTCTAAACTTTCAACAACAATTAGACTAAATGTTTGATTTTTGTTGTTTTGACTTAAGATGCTAATGAACTTGTGAATCCTAAAGGTAGACTTGTGACCTTTAGGATATACTTGTTCAAAAGGATGATGAATAACTTAATTAAATGTATGAAAAAGGATCCATTTACACACATGTAGCTAAACTAGGGGATTGATTGATGATAACCTAAGTCTAGAAGGTTATTATGTCCAAAATTTAAAGTTGTTTGTGAGGTGAAATGTTTAGATGTTTTGATATGAATGGGATGATTGATCATAATGTTTTGAACCTAAGAGGGACTTGTTTACAAGATCAAGGTATTGAAAAACATGCTTTTCCCTTGGAGTGATAAACCTAAGAATCCAGTGTTTGATTGATGGTAGCTCTTTGATACAATGTTTTGGTATGCATTTCCTTGTTTCACTCTTTGTTGTTTTTGAAGTCAAGATATTTTGGAAAACAAGACCAAGATGTACTAGCTTTGTGGGTTCAATTGAGTTAAACTTTGATTAATGAGATTTCTTTTACCACATCAAATGTATTGATTAAGTTCAAACTAAGAATGTCTATGACAAGGCAAGATGTTTTCCACAAAAGCTTGACATTGTGAAAATCAAAGAGCTAAGCCATAGTTTCCTAGGTTTAAATTTGATTTAAGTGAGTATAGATATGGTCAAATATATTGGGAAACCTTTAGCATATTATTTTGAAAACAACAAGATATATTTAGAGGTATGTAGCAATATATTGTCTTTGAAGTGCACTCACATATAAACAAAGGGTTTGAAATTTTTGACCATGTTGATGTTTGTTTGAGTTTTTTGAATTCCAAGCAATGCGTTTAACTGACTCAATGGGTATGGGAGATATTTTGCAAGTCTTCTTCCACAAGACTTAATAGTTTGGCTCAACAAAATTAGTCACTTTACAATCTAAAGGAATATAGGTACACGCCACTTCTTAGTAGGCTTACCTCACCTTTGAAGGAATGATTTTAAATCCAAAATTATAGAGGGGTCAAATAGGCCATATCAAGGAAATGTACCATCTTGATATGCCTAGCTTTGTACAAAAGAATTAACTCTTAAGCTTTACACCCCAACTATAAATCGAACGTGGTAAGTAACTTTTGGGAGTGGTGCACCTCCCATGCACTAGTTCAAAGGATGTTTCAAAAAACTTGGTTGGCCTCTAAACAAGGTTTTTAGTGACACCATGAACATCATAGGTATACTTCAGACACGAGATACTAAAATCTCTAGCTTACCCTAAGTGACCCATTCATTTGCATGAGAGTAGGCCTGAAAGGTATAATGTCCATAGATTTGTGCTACTTTGATTTTTGTACACTTTATATAGCTCGTCAGTAAATGTGCTTGAAGGTCACTATGAGTTCTCCATTGTGGGATGTATCCAATGGTAGGCCCTCTCTATTAAAGACAAGAAAGTGTTATTTCTCTTCACCCAAGATTGCACACATCACAAGGGGAGTGGATACACAACAAATCCTTGGGGTGACTCATTTTTTTGTTGTTGTAAAATTAGAGTGTTTCTCTTCACCCAGGATCACACAAAGCGTAAGGGGAGTGATATGCACTAAAAGGTTACACAAGCATGCAAGCACAAAATGCACTCATTCTTTTTAATGAACCAAAGTAGATATTATGTTTATTTTACTTGCATCAAAATGAAGTGTAAGTTTGTGTTGTTCAATTTTAAACCAACATTGCAATGTGAGGATGTTTGGGTTCAATTTTAGCCAACTTTGAAAAACTCATAGCATTTGTAAGTTTTAAAAGCTCAAATTGAAAACTAGTGGTCCTAAAGCATGAAATAAAGAAATAAGATGGGTTATATCATCCCATGAGTGTTTAAAAACACTTTTACAATAAAGATCAAATGATACTTTGCTCCTTCACTTCAAGATTTTATGCTCCTCGCCAAACCTACAAAATGGTTAGCCTTATAGAAAAATACTAGAAGCCAATAAATGATTAGAGAGTAGATTAAATTGAAAATTCAAAGTAGACATGAAAATTTAACTCTCTATTTTACCTAACAATTGCATCACTATGCAAACAATTGTGTCACCCTATTTCTGGACAATTGCATCATTGTTTGTAACTACGTCGCTTTGGTGAAATTCAATAGCATTATTTTGTTATAAACTAGAAAGGTCAATTGTGCTAGAATATTACAAATTCATCATTGTTTCAATTGTGTCGCTTTGGTTCACCTATAGCCACAAAAAAATAGAATGATCAATTGCGTCAGTGGAACAAATGTGTTGCTTTCATAACGTCACTATATTGCAATAACATCGTAATATGCAATTGCTTTGCTCTGGCCAAATAACAATTGTGTGTCAATGCAAACAATTGTGTCACCCTGCTTTAGAAAAATTGCGTCATTGGGCCCTACAACCTACAAATCATGGGAAACTCAAGCACAATTTGTCAAATTTGGTTAGTAAAACCCTCCTTCTAGTGCCAAAATGTGAGCATGATCATAACCTAAGCTAAGATTTAGCTAGTTAATTCAAGCTCCCAATGAAATACTTGAAAACATCAAACAAAGAAGCCATTAAACATAAAATAAATAAGAAATGCATAATGAAAACTAGTTAAATGCCTCAAACTTCATCCCATTGGGGGATTGGTGTTGCATTGATGTGGAATGTCAACCCTTTCCTAATCCCTAGATTGAAACAAGCTTTCAAATGGATTCTATTGATGAATATTGATGAAAATGGATAAAAGATGAGCTAAAATGGATGCTAAATACTGAGATGATAAATGCTAAATGCTAATGGAGAATGCTATGAAATTTGGAATAGTCTAGTTACTCTAAATGAAAGTGGATCCATTTCTCATAGAAATGAGGAGTATTTATAGGAGAAATGGTTGAATCAATGATCATGATTGATGTTTGATCAATCAATGGATGAGAAACAATGAGAGGAGATGGCATGGATCAAGGATTTAATCAATAGCTCTCATTGATTTGAAGAAGCACACTTCCTACAATTTAGGAAGTTGTTAGGAAGTTTGTTGCAAGATATTCCCATTTCAAATGGAGGAATATTCTAAGGGAATATTCCCTTGCAAGTGGGAGGGTGAGAAATTAACTATTTAGATAGTTAAAATAATGCTTTAATTGTGTAAGATGGATGAAATAGGATTTTCATTAAATAATTAACTTATTTAATGAAAAGGGGGGTTAAATGATATTTAATTCAATAATTACCTGATTATTTAATTAAATGAGAAGATATAATAAATTTAATTAAATAATTCACATTAACTAATTAAAGAAGATGAAAATTAGTAAGAAAGGGGATGAATTAGCCAAATAACATTTATTATTTGATTAATAGTAGAGAATGATAAATTTAGTTAAATAATAAATATTATTTAATTAAATGGTCGAAAAGAGGCAATTCAAGACAAAGTGGTGTTAGTAATCAAATTTAGATGTGCAATATTAGTCAGAACAACTTTATATATATATATATATCAGTTAAGGGGCTATAAATAACTTGAAACAATAGTATGATACAAATATGTATAACCCTTTGTCAAACAACATAGTGATATTTCTATAATTTTAGACAACATAATGATGTAAATATTTATAACCATTTTTGAAACAACATTATGATATTTATATATAACTTGAAACAACAGTACGATACAAATATTTATAACCCTTATTGGAACAACATAATGACATTTTTATATAACTTTTAACAACATCATGATGCAAATATTTATAACCATTTTTGAAACAACATAATGAAATTTATATATATCTTGAAAGAACAATATGATATAAATATTTAGAACCCTTTTCTAAAACTATATTATGATATAAATTGAAACAACATTATCATACATGTAAAAGTCAAGATTTAAAGGAAATTTATATCTATCTATCTCTGCTATATATATATATATATATAAATCTGACAGGGTTAAAAATATTTGTATTGTACTATTGTTTCAAGTTATATGTATCTTGAAACAACAGTATGATACAATTATTTAGAACCCTTTTTTGAAACAACATTATGATAAAAAAATGGAAAAACACTATCATACATGAAAAGTCACTGTAATTGAAGAACAAATAAACCATACATCTAATTAAGTTGAATGTAAATGAAGAAGGCTATAGGAAACATATATAAGTTGTATTAGATAAGGTTAAAAATATTTGTATTGTACTACTGTTGCCAGTTATATATATTTTGAAACAACAATATGATACAATTATTTAGAACCCTTTTCTGAAACAACATTATGATAAAAAATGGAAAAATATTATCATACATGTAAATGCCACTGTAATTGAAGAACAAATAAACCATACATCTAATTAAGTTGAATGTAAATGAAGAAGGCTATATGAAACATATATATCTATCTATCTCTGCAATATATATGTATATATATCATAAAGCTATATTAGACAAGGTTAGAAATATTTGTATCATACCGCTATCTCAAGTTATATATAAATTTCATAATGTTATATCATAATGTCTATTTCAGAAATGGTTATAAATATTTGTATCATAATGTTGTTTAAAGTTATATAGAAATATGATTATGTTTTTTCACACAGGGTTACAAATGGCTATTGATTGATGGTAGCATATACTCAATTATTAAGGGTTTCATGCATGTATCTTTTGGCTGACTATGCATATGTATAAACTAAGGATGATAGGTGGAATGATACGTATGTATGCAACAATTTCTAAGGAAAATTATGATACGTATGAACAATAAACCTACAATAAGTAAACTATAAATGCAATTCATTTTAATGTAAATGAACAAGGCTATATGAAACTACAATTTCTATATCTTTGCAATTTATGTATCATATACTCGACTATCAAGGGTTTTATGCACCTATCTTTTGGTTGATTGTGTGAAATCATATAGTAAGGATACATGTAATGATAATGTAAATATGCACATAAAGTATTGAAACAACTTTGAAATAGACATACCACAAAAGCTGCAACAGGTGTTTGATTGAGTTTGGAGGGGCCCTCTTCAATTACTCTCCAATAGGTGCCTCCAACAAAAACTCACAAATTTGAAATATGGAATAGGTAGCTTGCAACACACAATTTTGGTCTCTTGTATAAATAATGGTTAATTGACTTGTATAAATTTGAAAAGATTGGTGCAAGTAGAAATTTTTGAATTATAGGAGGGGATTTGAGGTTGCATTCATGGAATTAATGGTAGAAGTGTGTTGGCGTTTAAATTAGCACCTCTGGAGTGCTGATTGTAAACGTTCAGCTATTTCAAATGTTTTGCAACACTTCTTAGTTATTTAAAGAGGAGAAGTCCCTCTCTGCTGGGAGCAATGCGTAGGGAAGGGAAATGTTAACTAAAGTTCCTATCTTTTTATGCTTCAGCGGCAGGACACAAGGGTGCACAAACACAATGCGCCGTAGCTAAGCTTTTCTCTGGTTTCTGCAGATCTCAACTACGACTAACTAGCTTCTATCTATCCAATACCTTCAAGGTAAACAGAGCATGAGGGTAAAGGAGCGGGAATGGGTTGGTTGGATCACCTGAATTCGCCGTCTCCCGAGAATATGACCGAGGCTCTGAACTCTCGGGTACACACCGGGATGAGGTTGGTACAAGCAAACACTCTACACGGTAAACTAGATCTAAGACCTGCCAAGGAGGAGGGACTCCTATCCGAGGTATGGGCTTAGGAAATAGTTTACTAGAAACAACAAAGTCACGATGCCTTGGCCAACGAGCTTGCTAAGGAGGAGGGACTCCTATCCGAAGTATAGCTTGGAAGTCAATACATTAAACAACATCAAACGATAACTGTCAATAACAAATATCCAAGGAGGAGGGACTCCTATCCGAGGAGGGAAATGAGACAACAAGTTATTAGACACAAGACGTAGACATAACTCAAATAAGATGATCAAAATGCAAGCGCCTTCTGATATTCTTCTTCAATGCTTCATCAACGAACTACAAAAGTTGGGAAAGCAAAGGCACGAAATCATGCACAATTACAATCGTCCAACGAACTCTCATCCAAGAGTGAACAAGTATTCGCTTTCAAAGCTGTTGGCAACAATGGCGCAGCAATTTTGCATAGCAAGTAAAAGTTAAACAAATAATGAGCCCAAGGCTCTTATTTATAGAACTCAAAGGAGTGGGCAACCCCAAAATCTCCTTGAGTTAACAATGAGTTCTTGCCAATCAATTAGCAAGATTTATTCCTAAATAGGGGGAACAAGCAGTTAACTGGAAAGCTACTTCAGTTAACTGAAAGTCAACAAAGAGTCAACTGGAAACTACTTCAGTTGACTGAAAGCAAACTAAAGGTGAACTTAAATGTAAAATATCCCTCCAAAATAGACATCCACATTTAGTGGAGATCTAAGATCCACAAATCATGGAAGCCAACTAGACATCCTTAATTAGTGGGATTTGACAATGCATGATTTAAGGAAAGTGGAGTTAAACTTGGAAAGAAGCATCAAGTCAACTCCAACTACATTTAATATCATCTTGAGTTGACTTGGAAAGAAGCATCAAGTCAACTCAAGTCTCATGAATGCCACTTGGAGGGTGTATGGCGTCCTTCTTTGGTGCACTTTTCACACTTCTCCATTTCTGGTCAACAACACCTTGATCTATGTGTTGACTTCTTCCGTCTCCGGATATTCAATGCTTTGATGACACGACATCTCTTCTTGCGCAAGCTATTGCTCTTGGTAACTTTGGCGGCTTCGTGCTTGGAATGATCTCTTCTCAGCTGGCAAGTCAAGGTGCTTACTACCACGCGGGAGATGGTAATATTGGTCTTTTTGCTGCAAGATCAGTCTTTCTTACTTCTTCGTCCAGAGTAACTGCTGCAGGTCTCCACTGAGCGGGAGATGTATTCTTTTCAAAGATAAAGATCTGCAGACTGTTGGTGATGTCCGTTTGCTCTCCAGCAATGTGTGTAAGATCTGGTTGGAGAGTTGCTGGTGCAAGGTCTAGTTGTTCAATTGGAGTCCAAGGACGCCAAATTGTCATTCTGCGAAGAAGAACTCGCTGTTACTGTAAACACGGACGTGTTTAGACAATTCTGAAAAACCCACGAAAATAGCTTGAAGTATTTTTCAGGAAAAATTTGGCACATGGGTTTGTTAGTGCTTCAATGTGAACAAACCAGTTCCTGTTTAAACTTTTTGAAAAAACCCAAAAATAGAGGCTCTTTTTTGAAATTTGGAGATGGGTTCCTCTGGAAAATTATGCTGGATCTACCCAGTTGATCTGATCTGATGTAGCCTGCCACCTTTTTGAAATGTGCAAGAAAACCTAAGACAAGAAGAGAGGAAGTAGACAGAAGATGGATTGGAAGTTTTTTATCTGAATTCTCTGAGAAAATCCGTCTCTGAATCCAACCTCAGATTAGCAATCTTCTTCTGCTTCAGATCTGCAAGAAATATCGAAGAACGGATGAAAACCTTGGCCAGATCTATAAATGGCGTCCTTGAGAGCTTGTGGCTGTTCTTGATCATCAACCTGCAACGAAATAATGAAGTAGGACGCCTTCACCTTGATTACATAGACTCAATCCTTAGATCCACAAGTTTGGGGACCTAACTCACGATCAAAAGTGATTTTGGCTTGATCTAAAGTTCAAAAAGGTGATTTCCACTGATCGTGGAGTGTTTTAGCCAAGTTTTGCTCAAAATATTTTGACTTTAGTCAACAACTTGACCTTTGACTTCTTCAAGGCGTCCCTTTTGATTTTTGCAAGTTCTTTATTATTTTCTCTCTCGAACAACCTCAGTTTGATCCTGAATCTGGCTTGATCTGTTGATCCTAAGATGATGCTGACACATTCACTGCTGAGCTAGATTTGACCTGAAGAGGAGTGCCTGGGAGGCATGATGATGAAAAGCTGAGTTTAGGGCTTCAAAAGAATGGGCGCCTTTTCCAAGAAAAGGCTCTTTTGCTAATGCCTTGGTGAATTTTCAAATTCTGTTCTTCAGCCTTTTGAAATGGCCTCTCGTGCTTTGATCTGGATTTCTCGTTGATCGAAGAGTCAGATGATTTCACTTGATGTCTCATCAGGTACCCAGCTCTGTTCTGCGAAAAATGACTGACTTTAGAAAACCTGGATCTCATTTTAGGGTTCCTTTATTCAAGGGCGCCCCTCCTTGAAAAGGGCGCTTTTAACTTTTGGCCTGATTATCTTCATCTGAAAAGTTGCCTACTTTGATCTGGATTATCTGTTGAATGCTCTGTTAGATGTTGATGCTTGCAGTTGCGTTTCCGAGATCTACTTGGGCTGAGAAGGTTATCTTGGGAAGCCTTTTGTCATTTATCAGCATCTGGAGGTCCAAAAAAAAGGTAGCCTTTCTTTTGAAAAGGCTCTTTTTTCTTAGAACTTCGCCGTTAACTGTGGTTTCCTGATATTTCCTCAACTGCCTCTTTTTGCTTTATCAGCAACTGCTTGTGATCTGTCCCTCAGATAATTAATTTGTTTGTTTCACTGTCGCGCCAGCAGGCAAACGTCAAGAATGAATGCCTTGGATGATCTGGGTGACTTCATTTGACCTTAAAAGATCATGGGCGCCCCTGCTTGAAAAAGGCTCTTTTCACCATGTGAACAATCTCTCCTTCGTAACATTTCCAGAGTTAGTCAAAATTTGACCTTTTTCACTTTTAGGAAACTCCTCCGTCGAAGATCACCATTTCTTCATGTCTTACGTTCATCGTGTATGGATGTTTGGGAAAAATGATTAAGGCATTTGACTGCATAGCCTCCTCTTGGCAGCAAGGCGTGCATTCTCCAGACTTAGTCAATTTTCAGCATTTTTCATTTTTTTGAAAATCCCAGACTTAGTCAATTTTTAGCATTTTTCATTTTTGAAAATCCCCTTCATCAAACAGCATCATTTTAGATCTTTTCCGCCATGGTTGCGTCGTTGAAGCTTTCGAAGGTTAGCTTTCAGCACCTGGTACTGGCCAATCTGCCATTAATGGCTGTGGAGCTCCTAACTTTGTTCCCGAAAAAAAGAAAAAGACCCACTAGAGTAAAACCTGTCTTTTGATGATTCTGACTTGACCAATGTGATCGTGAAGCCTTTTAATCCTATCAAAATCATTTTCAATCATTTATGGGGAGGTCCTATTTTCGGGGGTTTCTCTGAAAATAGGGGCGAAAAACCCTAATTTTCAAATTTTCAGAATTTTGCACATGTGTTCCTTGACAGAAACCCACCAAGATTCTATGATTGGTTTGACCTAAAACTGACTTTACATGGCATTTTAACAAGATTTAGCTCAATTTACACAAAATGCCAAAAATTTTATTTGGGGTACAACAAAGTGATATGAAATTGATTGTGAATGGTACATAGAAATTCTGGTTGGTGATTTTAGAAAATTTGAATTTATTGTTAGGATTAAAATAGATATTATGTATAATTGTGAAATATGATTGATATAATTAGTCATTTTTTTATAAAATTGTATTGCATAGCGAGTCTGAGAATTTGTTTTCAATTTTTGGAGGTAAATTTTCAAAAGTCTGGTATAGATGGACATGGTGGAACTATAAATTTGTCAATCATGGATGAATAATGAAACATTTTTTAATGTAATATTTTTAAAATGTATTTCCAAATTATTCAGTTGACAATGGATTATGTACATGTCAACTTAGTTTTAATGTATTAAAGCATATATTGTGAAAATAAATATGTCTATTTACATTCACCTAATTTTGGGAAGGTGGCAAATATACATATATCGTGGAAACAAATATATCTATTTGCATTCACTTAACTTTGAGAAGGTGACAAATATTTGGTGTATCATTGATATATAACATATTTTTGATTTAACATGCACTTCTCCTATCATATTAATAAATTTATTTGTGAAAAATATTGAATCTTTTATTATTATTAAGTGGAGTGCAAGTAGTCAACTCCTATCCATAATACATCCCCACGATCGGCCCCTCTCCCTTAACATCATAATTTATAACTAAATATTTTGGTCTAAAATTTCTCCCTTTTTGCTCTCTATTATCTTTTTCCTCTACCCACTACTATGCTAGGGGGGAGGACCCAGAGCATGTTTCAATAGTTGTGATAGTAGTTGTTTATATAATGCCCAATATTTTAATCAATAGTTGTGACTTTAAAGTTGTTAGTGTTGATGATGACTACCCATAATTAATAGTTGTGATAGTAGGTGTTTATATAATGCCCAATATTTTTATCAATATTGGACCAATAGTCGTGACTTTAAAGTTGTTGGTGTTGATGATGACTACCCATAATTAATAGTTGTGATAGTAGTTGTTTATATAGTGCCCAATATTTTTATCAATATTGGACCAATAGTTGTGACTTTAAAGTTGTTAGTGTTGATGATGACTACCCATAATTAAACAAAATGTATTCATTTGATCTAAAAAACAACCAATCATGTGATTCCACATCAGCATTCAATAAAACATGATTTGAATGCACAAGTATTTGTCTCAATTTTTTTTTTGGGTCTTTTTGGACACCTTGACAAAAAGCATGCTGATGTGGCCTTGAAACCTTAGTTATAAGCAGGAGACTTGTCAAGTAAGCTGCTGTAAAAAATTGGGAGTGATTTGAAATTTCCACTTAGGATAATTAGAAGCGGGAAGTTAAGGTGCACAACTACTGGATCCTCTCTCCTAAGGAACAACTTTGCATTATCTTTGCCACCCGAATTTTCTTCCAAGGATGCCATTCGGAATTTCTGCCATACAACATCCAAAATCTAAGTAGCCCTCTCTAAGGGATTGAAGGGTGAAATTTGAAACAGTAGGCTGGTTGAATAGGCAAGTAGTTGAAGAAGCAAACAACGAGCATTATGTGAAAGAACTAAGACATCAGCTCGCTTGGCCACCATCACTGTGAATGGTCAAGCGTTGTAGCTATTATAAAATGTGCTTTTCCACCATATGCCCTACAAACTGGTTGAGACTGGCAACTTCTATTCAACTCAGAGGAAGCGGCGGAGTAAAATTAGGGTTCGAAGTGGCCAAAAGCTTTTCCATCTGTAAAAGGAACAATAGTGATAATAATGCTGGGCAATATCAATGGAAGCTTAGGTCTCTATGCTGTCGTACTTCAACAGTACATGCTATTCGTGCTGCAGAAATCGCGCCATTGCTTTCGTCCGTTGTTAGGTACCAAATTAGGAAATATTCAGTGGTCCGCAAGGGTCTAATACAGGTCATCTCTCTTAAACCGTTGGCCTACAATAAAATCTTGATTTCTGTTTTGAGAAATATGAACAGCCTTTATCAGACATTTGTGGGTACAAAACAAGACTTTCATCTTGTTTGTTAATTTCTGCCGTTAAAGACATGCTTGGTTGTCGTGCAAAATTGTATGGAGGCTGCTCCTTTTACTCAATTTTTTTTTTTTTTCTTTTTAAAATTTATTTCTGGGTATATCATGATATTTTCTAATGACTAGCTTGGACTCAAACTTAGGATCTTCTCACGACCGTGTTATGTATGCTGGATATACCATGTACATTTGGTGCATCAAAAACACTTTAGCAAAGGGGAGTCAGAAAACAGGAATGAAGCTTTTGAATTGTTTAGTAAGATATCAAATCTCATTTTGACATCAATTAAGTACTGGGAATGCACAATTAAACTTACAACTCCTTTAGGATTAGAAGCCACATTTGAGCTTTTAGTATTCTTTCAATTCAACGTTCAACACCTTTTAGAAGATTGGAAGCCACATTTGCGCGTTTACTATTCTTTCATTTCATGTGGAACTTATACCCAAACTAATCTTCCATGTTCATCATTAAAACAGTTTTATCATGGAGGAGTATACTGATTGTACTTAAACCCAGGTCATCGTCCTCCTACTAGTCGCTACTCGCTTTAAAAATTGTATTTTTTATCAAATATAATTTTTTGGAAGGAGATACTTGCACGGGCGGGGCAGGGAGGACGGAGGAAAAATGTGAATCTGAAACGATTATTGCATTGGCTGAAAAGCAAGCATTTTATTTATCCAGGCTTCCAGGCAACTGGACCAACCAACAGATTTCGAAGAGGATTTAAGTTAAAAAATATATGGTCAAGGTTGTTCGTATGGATGGTAGATGGGCTTAGCATGAAACAATTATTGGTTTAGCATTTTACATATGCAGTATTTTACATAAACTGGACCATATTGAAATTCACAATACGAAGAGATTATCTCTTCTCTGCAGTTGTTACATTACTTAAGAGTCAAGATAACCCATTATACATTAGATTGTGATGTGGCCCTATGTAATGTCTCCTTTCTAATTTATTTAAGTTTGGGAGTGTTTGGGTCACTTTCTTGCTTTGGGTAGGATTTCAGACTCTCATGTTGGCATCCCTTTCCTGAGTTTCCTGCTTTGTGCTTCCTTCTCTCTGCCTGGACTTCTGTCATCCCGTTCATTTGGCACCTTAATTCCTTGACCCCTGTTTTTCCACTCACATATTCCACTTTGGACCATTTGGGTTTTTTTATGACAACCTACTCCTGTTGAAGTGTCAGCAGGGTATCTCAACTCCCAAATTCCTGGACCCCTTCTGTATTGCTCATGTTGGCATGGAATCCTTTGACCATATTGCAGGTTGGCACCTTGGAATCCCATTCCCTGAACCCTTAACATCAAGCCTTCAGATTATTCTGTGCTCAACCTTCGGATATGCACTTCCTTGGATCCTTGCCTTCAAGCATGCTTTTTCACGAATCCCTGCCCTTCAAAAGAAGGGTTTCATCCATCACCATGGCTGCCATTAATGGACTCAAATTTGAATGCAATAAAATGATGAGAAATTTTGGGCCTGTTGGAGGTTCCAGCTGATGGTCTAGCATCTCCCAAAGGGTAGCTACTCCTTATACTCAGAGACCCTAGGTCAGTGGCCAATGAACAAGAGATGACTGATTGGTAAGCCTCTCCTCTGCACTTTAGGCTCTGTAAGACCAAGGCGGCTATCCCTATACATTCAGGTAGATCATCATACTATAATGGTGGGAAGCCTTCAATGGGCTAAATCATCTACACAGCTCTCCCCCGTCCTCAATATCTTGTGGTAGTATGGAAAGAAAACATAAAGCAAATACAGGAAAGTAAAAGGTTCTTTTTAGTTTGAAATTGGATCCACCTTAGACCTAGGCTTATGGACATAGATTGACCAGTGCCTTATCTACACGGAGTCCAAAAATGAAGTAAGACTCCTACAATAGTCCCACCTTGGCTTCTTATAAACTTGCTGCCTTACAGCAAGAAACCAACAAAAGAACAGAAGTATCAAACTTCTTTGAGATCCTTATTGCATCATCACAACTTAACATATGAATTGAAAGAGATTACTCTACTCCTTGAACAGAAACTAACAAGTCATACATTCATTGTCAACAAATGTGATATGAGAATAAATACAACCCTTGATTATACTGATTCAAAGACTGTGAGTACAATAGTGGAGAGAATGATAGAACTGATACAAACATAAAATGCGAAATGCAATGAACATTCAGGTCATCTATTGTTATTACAAAGCAAACATTACAACATTTCCTTCCTAAGTGCAGAAATCACTATACAAACTAAGGCAAAGACTTACAAAGGTTCAGAGAGGATGGAACCTCCACAAAATGTACAAAAATTGCCTTTATAGTGCAGGCATAACATAGATTCAAATTTGAAATTACAAACCCTAACCAAAGTAGGGTTTTAGACCAAGGCACCCAGGTCAAACCACAGTCCGCTGATAATTTCCCCCCTAGAATGATGCAACCACCAGATATGAATGCTCCTAACACCTTGAGTGCACTCCAACAGAGTCGTTTATGAATGCAGGCATGACACTCCCGAGATATCTGTGATCACAGTCAGGAAGAACATACCTTGACATGGAATATGACCGGTGCAACACTTCAGAGAATAAATGGCACCGTTGAGCATTGAATTTTGCTTGGGAGAAGCAAAAATCCGATCTGTAATTGTCTTAGACCGATCCTGGTAGCTGAGAAGCAGATGCATCATTACTGCGCAGTCTTTACCCGCAAACAAGAGCAGCTAGCCATTGGGTAAATCTGATTTTAAACTATGGCCATTGATTTGCCTTAATCGCGCCAAGATCCAACGCCTAACACCAAGGTTACCCCAAGTTTCCGGGACGGGGACGGCAGGAGACGGCGGGACGAGTCCCCAAGTTTCCGATTTTTGAGGCCAAATTTAGGGACGGCAGGGGATGGCTATATAGAAATATAGGGAAAATTTAAAAAATATAGGGAAATTTTAAATGTTCAATAGATAACATGGATAAGGCATGCATAATATACATTATAGAACATTCACATATAACATTTGTGTTCAAGTTGATATGGTTTATTGGGTATGCATTGATCTTAATGAATAAGTTAGAATTTATTCAATGGAAAGCTTGATTTTGAACTAAGAAAACAGATACTCTGATGATAATTTTTTTGTTTATTGATAACTGGAACAAGGGAGTGCAGCCTTCTGAGAATGATAGTGAGTTGCATTAGGCAAATAATTTGCACAGTTACCATGTTATTGTTTTGCATGATCAGATGTCCCAAGGCCGCTATGTATCATCTTCACAAGAGAGTAAGACCTGTGAGACTTATTTATGAGGCACAGTAGAGCACTGAGTGTTGGGTTATTCACTGGAATTCATCTTGGCACCTCCGTACATAAACCAATATTGATTCTTGAATAATTGTATCGGTTACACTTATCCAAAGTTTCAAGACAACAAGCAATGGCACCAATTTATTTAATGGGTGGACATAATTAAGTTCACACTCCCTTGGTATGAAAATGTGTTTTATGTTTTGTTTTGACCATGCTTTGATGCGGGGCACGGTTGACCATCCTAGGGATGGCCAGGGGACTTCTAGGATGGCTAACTATCCCGAGGACAGCCAGGGGACTCCTAGAAGTCCTCTGGCCGTCCCCAAGTCCCCTGGCCGTCCCCGGGACTGGTCAGCCGTCCCCCAGTACCCGGGACGTCCCGGAAACCGGGACAGGGGATTTTGGGGGGGGGGGGACGCTTCCCCGGGTAACCTTGCCTAACACTCATTGTTAGCAACTTTATAACACAATCGTCCTATAAACGGTTATTTAAATATTCACCGTTGAGGACATCCCTTAACAATATTCAATGATTGCTGTTGGATTGTCCACCAATCAATCGGAACCGTTCCTCGTTGTCCTGCTAGAGCTAACAACGGGCCCACAAGATCTTCGCGGGCTGATGCCATGTGTCACTTTTCCTATCGCCAATCACCCATCTGCTACAACTGCTTCGTTTCACAACGACGATGTGAAACGATGATGCCACGTGTCGAAGGACTCACCAAGATTCAAAACACCAATGTCGTGCATTGTTGGATCAATGACATTTGATCTGCATCGTTCCCTATTTCCCCAAAAGATAGAGACGGGTCCCACCACAAGTGCCATGGGCCAGCGAGCACCATCAGATTTTCTACATTCAATCGCTGCCATTCATCATTGTGCATACGTCATCTTCCACCATCATCATCCGTTTCCACCACCGGTCCCACCTGGGACACGCGTCACTAGCTTGCCAACCCGCGACTTTTCTTTACCGATTTTTTTAATTGCGCGGGGGTGTGGGGAACGGCCAAGATGTAGCCACAACTTTTACTTTTATGTCCGCCATTTGATCAAGGGCCCACCACAACTGCTGCCAGGCACGAAGACCGTGGGACCCACGCCACGCATACGCCACATGGCAGAAGCCTATTGACCCACTGCTTTTCAGAAAACATCATTTTAATCGGGCGGGCCAACAGGGAACGGCTAGGATCAGATCCTCCAATCCAACGGCTAGCAAATCTGCACAGGCAAAAAGGTTATTCTTAAAAGGGGACTTGACTAGGTCGACGGGAGCAAGACCCTTGGGACAAAGACTTAAGACTTAAGTCTTAAATGGGAGATACTTATTTCGTCCGACTTAGGAAAGGGGTCAAAAATTAAAGGGGAGATGGGCTTAGGAAAATGGGAAACGATGGCATAAGGTCATAACTTAAAAGGACCAAGACTAAGCGGGCACAAAAAGCCAACGACAAAATAGAATAGAACTAGGGTTTAAGGAGGGTTTAAGCAAACAATGAAGGCTTGAGGGGTTCTAAGCCCTAAGACAAAACCCTAACGCATGAGAAGTGAACCCTAGCTCTCAGGAGACTCAAAATTTTGGCAAAATGGCAAAAGATTCTGCAGGTTCCACTAGGGCCCACGTTAGGCCCACAACCTCTATATAAGGTAGACAACTTTGGATCATCTTTTGCCATTTTCATCAAACCATAATATTATTTTGAGCACTTTTGTTCAGCTATGAGGACTAAAATCCTTAGGTTTTAGTCTTTAGAGACTAGTGTATGAAATCCCATTGGTTTCCTAGAGTTTGGAGGATGAAACCCCTTTGGATTCCTAAGGGAAGCTTCATATAGAGTTTGCATCTGCATTTCAAGTTTTAGAGGACTTCAATGTTTTGAGCATTTCAACATTTTGGTTTTAAAAAAATAAAATATTTGTAATTGTTGTAGAGGCAAATGTTTGTAATCATCCACAACAAAAATGTACTTGAATGAAATATTTGAATAAAATATTTAGGTCCAGCCAGTATTACACGTGCAAATCTATTATATATGTTGTAGGTATTTCATGTTCTTACTATTTCAAGTAAACGTGTTGATGGCTTGTGTAGACATTTGTTTTACTTATTGCAATGCATTAGACTGGATTATAGTGGCTTGAGGAGAATCTAGCTCACTCTTTGTTATGTACCTTTTTCGAGCATAAGTTATCAGGAGTCCCTTGGCCTATTATTTTATTTTCTGTAGGTTGTTGGGGTGATGTAAGAGAAATAATTTAATAATTTAAGTTGTCCATAAGTGACTTTATGTTATATTCATAAAAAGACATCATATATTCATTCTATTATTAAAAAAAATGTTTTAAAAAGAGGGATAATAAAGTGTCACTAGGAGTGGGGTCCAAAAGTAATGTTTAATTAAAAGGATTTTCTAGACATTTAAAAAAAAAAAAAAAGTTTGGAGGGAAAAGGGAAAAAGGAAAAGATTATAATATTCAATCATATATATCCTCAAGAGCCTGTATAAGGAGGAGTTGGGCATAGAAGAAAGCATTCAGTTTATGAAACCAAAGCTCCTATTTCTTGAGATCAAATGTGTTGGCAGTATTGTTATTGATGTCAAAGGCATGGAGAGCATATTGTCAATGGAAGAAATTGTATGAAGGACAAAGGCCAAAGGCCACTAATCTCTATCCAAATATGAATCTTCATAGTCAAGAGCAGATCAGACCATGTCAAGGCACTTCAAATATGAATTAATGATGATCAAAAGGTAAGTTTATGATCATAGATGGACAAATTTACCATCTCAAGACAATGCTTCATTCTATGCTAGCAGATCCTCCTTTTTATTGGTGCCCCTTGTTGGTTATTTTTTTAGAACCAAACTTGATCTCACCTTTTATGTATGAATTTTCTAGAACCCAATGATAAGTAAAGGCAAGGATTGGCCAACAAACAGGTACTAGCTTGCTAGGCTAGACCTCTACTCTTTGGGCTCTGTGAAATCCAAGAGGGTGATCTTGACAATGTCTATATGATACTCTCGTGCCATTTTATCACAAACATTGAAAACAAACAAATACATCACTATCAAATGCAAATAGACAAAATTCCTTAAGGATTTGGCAAACCCTTTAACGAATTGTACCTACAACTAGGAACCAACAGTACTTCATACCACTATACTGCAATTACAGGTGTGTCAGAAATTGTTGTAAAGATTTATGTTCTTTGTCAGGTATAGGCGACTCACTAACATCAAAGATGACCAAACAAATGGACCAGTGCCTTATCTGAGGGCGATGGATTCACATATGCAATAAACTGTAATACATTAGCAAATGGAAACAAGCACTTGTAGACTATTGTATATTACTTTGTAACACACAACTCGATATGTCCATAATTAGAAACTTCTTAACAATCCTTGAATTTCACTTACAACTCTATGATTTCATTTAAGCACTTATTTAGCTCTTTGAAATAAAACAAAAGATGAAATCACACATTCAATCAGAGTGATTGAAGACGAACAAATGAACCTTGATTCCTTTATTCATAATTTGAAAGCCAAAATTACAGAGGAGAGAGACTAATCCAGGAACTTGCAATTATCATTCATATATCTTTGCTATTGTAGAACAATTAAGCCTATTACAGATCTGAATACATTCCTAAGACTTAACACTAATCTATTTCTCTATGCTTGAAATTATCGAAATTACTTATACATGAGCTCCAAAATTGCTTAACCATCAAAAGACCCCTGTAATTGGCCTTGAAATGCCATTTATAGAAACATGGGAGCAACAAGCGTCGGGCCAAATTACAATCAAAGTCACATTTGCATTTGGCATACATTTCAATTTTAATTTCAAAATTCCTAGATAGTTATATTTGCACTTTGCAAAGTGGGGGGAAAGCATATAAGGAAAAAATTATTTTCATTTGCTGAAGAAGATACGCCAGCCTTCCAAAAGGCACCTTTTACTCGTTGCAACGACATTATAATATCTTCTTCACGAGCCAAAATGTTAACCACGTGCACACCTAGTCAACAAATATTCTAAAAGCATGAAAAGAAATAGAAAGGAGGATTGACTCATCCAAGTCAGCATTTGTGCCATCAACCTTCTTGACAGGGAGAGAACAATATTTTGCAATACCTCAACGAAAGCCTAATTTGTACTATTTCTAGGCTATGCATTGTTTCTCTCCTGTCTGTTATTCGCCATGTTTATCATCACCTTCACACATACAAGCTCACTTAGTAAACTTTTCCAACCATGTGTTGTATTCATCTTCAGTGGGCCATTTTGCATCCAATAAACTTTGTATCTTTGTACTATGTTGATTATACCTCGCATCAATTAAGGCTCTGGCCTCTTTGATAAAAGTGTCCATTCTCGTTTCAACCCCAGCCATAATATCAACATTAGGGTTCAACATGGAATAATCAATTGTAGTCAACATCATCGTAGCCTGTGGGAGTAGCCCTCCCAAATCATTCTTCCATGCATCAAACTCCTTTAACTCACCTTTGTTATTCAATATTGCAGGCATACCGAACTCCTCCATTTCTCTGAATATTTTTCAGTTTGTTCTGGAGTTGCATTTCTAACTTTCCATGAAAAATTGTTATTTCATTCACCAAGTCAATAGCTTGTAATATTTCAGGGACATTTGTAGGAGCTTCAGGATCTTCTCGCATCTTAGACATCATTTCTTTTAAAGCCCCTACCCTAGTGCTCCATTTGCTCCATTCATTCTGGAAAGCTTCTTGAACCTACATATACCTTATGTTTGCTTCATGGATGTTCCTATAGGTAGCCCACACATCATCAACTCTGTTCACAAGCTTTGTTACCCTGTGTTTCAACACATGCTCAAAAATGTCATTCGCCACCTTAATAGTTTCAAATTTTTCCTTCTTGACATTTTCCTTCTCTGTCTTTAACTAATTATTCAAATCATTAAACCTTAAGGCTAAGGTTTTCCTGTCTTGCGTAGACAAGTCTGAAGAAGAGGATGGCGAAGACAATGCTCTTATTGACTGGCTAGCCTGAACAATGGCTCTCATCTTATTAATTTCATCCAAAGCCTTATTGTACTCCTTCAACAAGGAATCATATTTCTTTTGAGAAATTTGTGCTGTATCTGCATTGAGCATTGCAGCATGAACAATTAACTTAGCTGCTTGGACAGGAGTTATATTTGTAGCTCTCTTCACTACCATGGAACCAATGACCTCTTCAATACGCCTAGCGACCTCATGCTTCCTAGTATTAGGTGCCATGGACCAAATTGCAAGAGTATGCAATTTTGGACTATAACCAGATCCAAACACCTTGTTGTCAAAATGCTCCTCATAAATAGAAGCTTGAAGGTCTCTCCTTATTGCATCAAGTGCAGTAGTTGAGGTGAGGGTGCTGTTGGTAAAAAGGGGTTCGGATGGGTATTACTGTATGATGAAAAACGCAATTATTCGCAAGATTGTAATAGGTTTTACACTGGATAATAAAAGTATTGGATGGCTACGGTTTGGTGGATGTAGCCCAGATTGGGTGAACCATGTTAAATTCTTTGTGTTATGATTTATTCTGTGTATGTTTTAGTTTCTCTGTTTATTAATTAAAATCTGCATTTAATTGTTAGATATCTGCCATCTCTAACCCTAACAGGTGCACCCTGGTAGTAACATCATTCCACTTTTTGTGACAATATTCCTAGCCTCGGCAGGAGTGATAGCTGCAATCTCAACCATAATCTTTTCTTCCTTTGCCTTCTCATCCTCTTCTTGTTGAGAAGGATCAACATTAGCCTTTGCTCATTCAAGCCTTTCCTTTATTTCCTTGCTTCTCTTATGAACCATGAATTCTTTGAATTCCTTAGCTTTCACAAATGCATCATCCTCAAGGAACTCATCACAGGCCTTGATCCTAGGATCATCATCGGCCTTTTCATCATAATGCCATTGGACAATTCTATCCTGGGGAACTTCTGAATCAAGAGCATCTTCAATATTAGGGGGAGGGAATTTCCTCTCCACTTCCTCATCACCGGGCACATGCTTTGCCATTTGCTCCTCCCCAATTATTTGAACATCTTCTTTTACATTTGTAGGCTGCTCTGGAATATCCATAGCCTGGGGTTGTTGCTCTAAAAGAGCTTGTGCTCTCTCAACAGCCTCCTTTACCTTTGCCTTAAAATCACCACTCTGATAATCCAATAGCCTCCTTTACCTTTGCTTTAAAATCACCACTTTGATAATCCTTTAACTTTGCAAAAGTCCTTTCAAAAGGACTCTCTATTACATCATAGGGACTCACATAGAAGGCATTTCTCTTCATAATACTCTCCTCAACGTCACATATGGCTGTCCATTCCTTTTTCCTACATATAACAACCCTAATCACTAGTCAAGTTTCTCAACACATCATCTTTGTACAAGAAATGGTGGGAGAACCCGAATAAACCCTTGCTTCTTCTCATTGCATGCACAAAACCCTTTGGGTCAAAAATCCTAACCTCATCAACAGGTAACCTGAGGTTATTCACCATTATTCCAAATTTCTCATATGCCTCCATGGCAATAGTTGTAAAATAAGCAAAAAAACATTGGGGCTTTATCATAGTGCCCTTCCTAGGTTTTCTGAACAATTCTAGGTCCATAAAATCGAGTTGCCACATCAACTCCATAAATGCCAATTAGTCAGAGACATATAGGGGCAAGTAGTGTGCTGCTACTTTGACTCCATAAGCCCTGATTAGAGTATATTTTGAGTGCAAAAACCAATCTGCCCAATTATGCTTTGTAGTTGTTCCTGTCACTTCATTTGGGCGCATGATGTCTCTGATTAATTTTGAAAGCCTATGAATGGGTGCCACACCCAAACTCTCCAAAATACCAAACCTGATGACATTACAAAACATCAACTAGTTGGAATTGGGACAATCCTGGTCCCAAATATGTGTCCACATTTGGACTGGCAAATCATTATTCTTATTTGTAATGTCCCTTACCGGACCTGTCCTAGAATTTGCTTGTTGATTATGTTTAGGGGTTCTTCTATCAAATGAATTTTCTCCTAATTCAATGATCCTTAGATTCAAACCCTGTAATCACCAAATTAACACATTTTTTTGTTAGCATTAATATCTAAACATCCAAAGTATAAGCATAATTATAAGAATAATAATGAAACCAGAAGAGGAGTGGTGTGAGTAGATCTGCCAGAAGCTGTCCATCTAAGCCCAAGGGCACAAGCATACTAACAGGATGACCCACCCCTTGGCCCCGAGTTGAATGTCCAACTCAGATCATTCCATCCCCGGAGTGGCGTGCTTAGAGGAAACACTTACACTTGCTTTCTCTACATCTCGTCATCACCTCAAAAGACACATGACCTATTGGGGAAAGCCAGCGGAGCTTATAAGTGGCCTAGGCCTACCGCCCCTCCATGGCCACAGCGGATTGTTAAGTGGGACCCCCACCCCTCCATGGCCGCAGCGGATTGTTAAGTGGGGTTTTTAGGCACCACTTTTCTCAGGCCCTTCCCCCTAAATAGGCTTAAAAACACAGAGAAGACAATCTTTTACAATCAAATACACATGGATTTTCATCAAGTCAATATCAACAATATTTAACATCATAATAAAACTAAAGAAATCATTATTCTAACAATTTGCACAATAACATTTACTATCTAAGGAAAGCATTGCTTCTATGATTGGATCTATAATATCTACTATATGTATGCATCTTTGTGACGGTCTTGTATCTAACCACGCATAGTCCTAATGGTAATTCTTCCTACTGAAATATAAGTAACACTTGTTCCTATATCCAAATCGGGATTAGTGACTATATATATATATATATATAGTACAGCATGTCAATATATCAGAAAACAGAGCAAGACTCGAATACAGAGATCCTTCATCATATATTCCAGAACTAATAAATTTCAACAAATTCTAATTAGCCCAGTTCACAATATATGCATATGATTTCATAAGATGAAGGAATAACAAATGCAGTATGCTAATTGATCAAAAACTCGTATCTATATGTTCAGAAAACACCAATGCAGATCCAACAGGATTAGAACCAGTTTATACAGATGAACAATTAAGGGTCTAGACTCGTGCTAGGACTACACAGTCCGTCCAAAGCTCATGTCCATTATCAAGGCAGAGAATACTAATTCCCAGATACGAGTCTTCCCAGAAAAACTACTTCCAGGGCCATGTCAAAAAATGCCATAAGCATCCTCACGTATAAAGGCTGTATATTATATTCGAGAAAGCACAGATCGTTTGGAGCTTGGGACAATATTTTAGCAGCAATCATTATATCTGATCTAGTAAGTAAGTATTAAGACTAGTGAGTGTTTCTCACCGGGTTGGATCAGACAGATCGGTTTCTAGAGATCATGGATTTTCGCTGGCCCAGAAAACGGACAAAATAATTTCTAATATATGCTATCAGTATTGTTACGATTATTAATTTAATATTTGGATATTAGAAGATTAATGGCTAAGTGGGAATCCCTCACCTGAGCCGCTATGCTTCTCCTATTGCTCTTTGCTTTCTTCCCTTGCTTTCTCCTCTCTTCGATGCCCCCGTGGACGACCATCGAAGACCCTATTTCTAGCGTACGATGCATCGCGACTTTCAGCCAGACGCCTCTGGGCAAAAGGAGGTGTCTTTTCATCAGTTCCATTATGCTCTGTCGGCTTTGAAAGTATCTGCTCGAGGGATGACAAAATTCGTCAAGTGTAAGTTATGTATTTATTGATTTATTTATTTTTAACCCGCAAGTGCCTTGCATTGATCGATATTTTGAAGGGCACTTTTCCCTTCCACGGATGCTATACTTATTTATTTAGATTGAGTTTTGAATAATCGCCCAAGTGACTTATTCAATTATTTTATATTCATTCCCTTTAGATATTATTATTTATTATTTCTTTATTATTATAATATTAAATGCTTTATTTCATGTTGTTATAATTATAATATAATTATAATGTTAAATGGAAATTTCTTATATTTTAAATTGCCAATATTATGATTGTGATAACATTTGAATTTTAATTTACATATATTATAATTATAATATTGCCTTTGGCAATTATAATTATATTGGATGGTTATCTTTAGTGTCATGATACTAGGGATATGACATTATTATCCTTCTATCTTAATCTCAACTTCTTCCAATTCTCTTGACCCACAAATAGAAGCATATGCATCAATAGAGAATAATGTGGAAAAGATAGAGGGAGAGTTCCCTTCCTTAGATTAATAAAATCGTTATGCGTTTGTTCTGCAATATAAGCAGCATAATCAAAACCTGTGTTCTGATTTGGACTCTGTATATCCGTCACCATCACCAACAAGTCAGTGGCTATCCTAGCATCAAAATTATGAGCCAATACTTGATTCAAACAATAATATGTGTTCTTGAAATAGTCAACAAATTCTTCACACTCAAAGGGCTCAATATCCTTAGGGCCAAATCTTTCCTTGCTCTTTCTGTGCCTTAGAAGAAATCTGTTCTTGTATGCAAATTTGCTCTGCTCATACTCACCATATAAATCCACACGCTTGATGCCAAATGTATAATTTGGGTTCAACCCAAATACCTCCACAATTTTATCCCTTGTCACCTCAAGGACCAGAGTGCTATTTTCACTCTTGATCTTCCTGTCCGTGGGATCATAATGCTTAGCTAATTCCATCATCACATCCACTTCCACAAACACATTAGGTACTACCAGCCTCCTGAGGTTAAGGCCCCATAGGTAACAAGCCGACCTCCTAGAATATCTCCTATTACAAGCATATAAAACAACTGCCAACCACTTTGAGGCTGGGCCAGTTCTTGTAATAAACAACCCTGGAATTTTTTTCTGATTTTTTCCCAGTGTTTGCTGCTTGCTGTCTGAGTGTTTATGAGATGTTTTGTATTTGTATGTTCATGGAGTTCGCATGTTTTTGTATTTCATGATATATAATAACAAGAACATAAAGGAGAGAAAATACGCTTGAACAGATCACTATTTGAAAACCTTCAATAATCAGTTTTTTACAATGGCAAATGAGTGCAGATTTAGCTTACATGGACATCAGAAAATAAGTGCATTTTCAGACCTGAAATAGGTGTCATAACAGCATTAAAAGAGTTCCCTTAGGCAACGCTCAGCTTCAAGACTTCAACCTTAAACACCATGCTCAACCATGTCCCCAAGCTCTGTGGAAAGTGTCCAATAAACAACAACCAGGCGCCTTGTTTTTTGCAGATTGCAAACTGAAAGTTGATCACCCCAAAGACATCTCCGTAGGAAGCTCGACTTGCTCTAGAAAATCATAAACTCACCCAAAAATCACAATCCAGTGCTTGAAATGATCGCCAAGATAAGAGCCAACTAAAAAACCAATACCCATTTTGATTTAGAAATCCTTCTCAGAGATATGAGCAAAAATAAGAGTTTAGGTTCAGGAAGAAAGTGCCTAGAAACTGTAAATAAACACACCAGAAATTGAAGGAAATCACACCACACCAAAAACCAGCAATCTCACACCAAAAACCAAACTGAAATCCACTCAAAAGCATTGAAATATCTTCATCTTTTTTGCCCATATGTGATTCCTATATAAAACCACCCTTCACTAGCTTGAGCAGGTCTCTCACTACTGAAACTAGCCTTAGAATCTGAGGGTTTTCGTCCTCAATCCCATTCTTCAGACCTTTGGTAACAAACCAGCAACATCTCCCTTTGTCGTCAAACTCCACCATAACAAATGAAGGCTTCCAAAAGTCTTTTAACAATCTCAATGATAAATTAGGGCGACCAGGCTTGCCCTAAAAACCAATGTCCTTTCTCCCTTTGCACTTTGTTTTAATTTCTATTTAATTTCTGCCTTCATCTTTACTTGGGCACCCAAGATATAAGAAACATTTAAAATGATATGACTTTTTAAAAACAACTTTAAGTTGTGTCACTAGGTGTCCAAGGTCTCTTTAATGTCCCCCTTATGACCGCCCAATAATAAAATATTAAGTTACTTTATTATAGCTCTTTTTCGAAGCATAAATCAAATTTTCAAATGATTTGGCCAAAGTAACTTTATACCAACTGAAATAGTGCTGTTGTGACAAGCCTGACTTGGTCCAACCACTTGAAGTAGACTTACTATTTTTAGTAAGTACTAAAAATAGCAAGTGACATCCCAGAGGCTCAAACTGGAGAAATATTGATATGCGCTGGAAATTTAGAAAACCCAACACCCAAAACTAGAACTGAGTCCCCTTATTAGAAGCTCTTAGCCTACAGGGACTCTGGAATAGGCCAAAGGTAATGTCACTACTCAGAGGCTAGGAGGGGATATTACAGTGCTCCAATTTCACCAACCATGTCAATTAATCTACTTGTTACAGCAACTTGCCCTGTAGGTCTCTTGCCAATTCATGACCTACCCTCTTTTATGTCTCTAGAGGTACCCTCCATGAATTTGTCATGAGTTCTCTTTGCACTCCTTGACCTTGTGGACGCCACAGGGGTATCCGGTGTAGGGTTAGATGCTTCAGGTGCTTTTGGCTTAACCATGGATGAAACATCCTGGGTCCTAGGCCTCTTAACTCTTTTTTGCTTGGGTTTTCTCTCAGGCCTAATGCTAGACTCACTGGGTTCAAGTTCACTCATTTTCGCAATGTGGCAAGACTAGGGTTTACAGTTTTTAATTAATCAAAGAGCTACCAAGTTTTAAATTCCAAAACAACAATTTGCAGAACAAAACACTCCCAAACCTTATGCAATCCTTACCACCCTAATTAAGGACGCACAATGAGTAAACCCTAAGCAAACTTATCTTTCAAACTCCCTACTAATTTTTCAGACTAGCACAATTCAATATACTTGACAGGAAGAGATATGACAATTTGCTTACCTAGGTGAAAAATTGATATTAATGCTTTTGTAATTGCTTGTTGGAGCTCCTCGCACTGTTTCCTCAAACTCTGGCTGCCTTCTTCACTCCTGAGCAATTCTAAATGTGTAGAAAACAAACCAACTACCTTCTTTACGACCGGGAAGTGGAGCGTAACACCATTAATGGTTGATGGAAAGCTCAAGTGAGTGAACTATAACTTAGCCATTCATGTTTAAAAAGCAACTGTTGATCATCTTGCTTTAAAACCATATTGGCGGCTCTCCTTTCATCTCGCTAGTTTCTTCTTTGCTTTAAACGATGCCTTCAGGATGTTGCCATGTTGCCTCTTATTTGGAGGCCATCGCTCATCTCTGGTACATTTCATCCTCCGCAAGTCCTATTAGCGATGTGAGAATCCACGCGATGAGATCTCAGCCACTGGATTAAGGCCCGTCTTTGATCACGTTCATTTCCCATCGCATATTGCTGATTCACACTTCAAATTCTAGATCACATCAGCAATGGGAGAGAAAAGGTGATGGAACAAGATTAGGCCATGTGTACTTGTTTGAAAATCAAAGGCATAGGACACATCACTCACAAGAGCAATTCAAATCAGCAATAGAATATTGGAACACATGACCGCATCGCTCATTGCTACTTTGGGACTCAAAGTTTACAACTAATCCGTGATGAGCGATGGAACAAAATGCAAAGAGCACAAAGGGTTATCTGAAATATACCGAGCCAAATTTTTTTGATTTTTGAAAGTGATTACAAACAACATACACCCGTTAGGGTTAGCAAATAACTAAACAATGCAGAATTCAACTCTAACCAAGAATGTACACCAGGATCCCGAGATGGGCAAGGTGTTAGCATGTGGTCAGAGGATCTCAATGCAATGCATGAACTGAAATAACCCTAACCAAGAATGCGCTAGATGACGGTGTGCATATGGTCAGAGGATCCCTATCTATTGCAATACTGAAAGTAAAATCAACACTCAGAATGTGCTTTCAAACCCGGAGTGGGAATGGAGCTACCATAGGGCGGAGATGTAAGATATTACAATGCAATTCAAAGTAAATAGGCAGCAAGCCAGCCTCTTCCACTTATTCAGTGGGCAATTACAAAGCATGAAAACAAGATTAGAAGAGATGCTGATAGTACTACTGTGCAGCTTACAATATATTGAAGAATGCCTGCAAGATGAAGGATTAGAGCTCCACAAAGTGCTGCAATAGTAAATATGTCATCCCTAAATCAAACATGAACTCCTAACACCCACCCTTCACTCATACACAATTTTCTCAAGTCTGATATGACAGACCAGCAACATGAATATCAGAACCAGCAACATAGACTCTTATCAAAATGCTCATAACTCACTCATTTCTGACCCTATTGACGTGAAATCAAATGCAAAGCACCCTTAGAAGGATGGCGACCAAGCTTGGACAGAAAAACCCCCACAAAAAATCCCTTAATATTTTTGACTTAATTCCCAAGACACCTCCAGATGGTACGGCTGCAAGGAGGGGCGATTTTTCCTTAATAAATTGTAGACTTCTTCAAAAAATTCCAAACTTCACTGAAAGGGGCGCCCTTGCCTAGCAAATGCATGGGTAAACTACCCAAAACCAGAATAAAATCACACAAAAACTTATGAGGCAAAACTCTAATCTGCAACACAAACCAGCAACTCCAGATTTTTCGATTATTTTGCAAATATAAGGATTACAATGAAGAGATAACAGCTACAAATCAAACTCACTACAAAATCACTCAAAAGAAAGCAAACCTCTCCACTAGGTGCTATCTCACAAGCACGAAGTCGAGCCAAGTTAGGAGGCATTCATTCCTTGAAGCAGTCCAACACCATTTCGGCAGCATAACATTACTCAAGATATTAGATAATCCAAATGAAGACCAAGACCTCCTTTTATAAACTTGTGAAGACTCTCCAGAAGCTTCTAGAAACCCTAACTTTTCAAATTTGAAATATCTCCTTTTCCCTCCAAAGATGGCGTCCCTTTTCCTCAAGGCAAATTTAACTTTAATTTAGAAATAACCTCCTCCTCAAGGTGGGCGTCCATTTTCAAGTGTTGATTTTTGAATTTTATAAAAATAATGAAATATCCCCATGAGGCGCCACCCCTCAAAGTCCCCCTTTTTAAGAACAACTTAAAGTTGCTTTACTAGGCCAAGGGGTCACAATAATAAAATATAACATTTTAAAATCAACTGGATATCTCACCAAAAATGCTTCCCAAGGTCAAGATTGATCAAACCAACTGGATTGACTGAAGATGAGAGCCAACGGTGCCGAAGCCAACAGGACCACTGCCAGAAATAGAATTTACTAAAAATAGTAAATTCATGAAGGTGCTCGGAATTCCAAGAAAAACACATCACCGCGAAGCTCACTGAAAACCCAGAAGGAATCCGTAGTTCAATCACCAATCCATGAGCAAAAGAAACCTCCAACCAAGAAACCCTAAGTTCACCCCCGAGAAGCCTACGGGTCTCCAGAATAGGCCAACGGTCAACAGAAAAGGTCATGCTCGAGAAGGGGACATTACATTATTGCGCATCATCAATTAATGACACAAGACTCACGAGCAATTAGCGATAAAGAAAGCCAGCGATGGTGAAGATAACACACATATCACGCATCGCTAATGCAAAACTCAAGATCCATAACCTATCTGCGATACGCGATACAAAGGAAACACCATTCATCGCACATCGCTAATGCAAGTCAAACATTCACAAAACTATCCCTGATGAGCGATGAGGAAAAGTGGTAGATGAGACTTAAGTGGGACAATTTTGCACGTGCTCATAAGTTGTATTGAGAAAGGGGACCTGTTGTGACCTTTTCACACATCACCCCATTCAAAATGGGGACCCCCTAATTTTTGTCCCATTCGGGTCTTTTGGCTTTGGTTTTGGGTGGTTTTGCGGCTGTCCCTCTTTGTTCCTTCTATCTTTCTAGGGATATACCCATCTTTTGGCCCAATTTGAAGCTTTGGCTAAATCTGGAGTGCGTGTTGACAGATTAGGGTTTTATTCTTCAGGCTTGGTTTTAGGGTCAAATTGAGTTGGCAAATTGAAATTTGAGCTTGGCATTGCTATCTGGAGGCTTTAGGCAGGTTCCCATTAAATTTTCACTAAATTTTGACAACTTACTATTTTTAGTAAGTACTCAATTTGGGACCTTTTTCCTAGGACTTTTGAAATTCTAACTGCTACATCATGTTTAGAGCACTTTGAGCTACTTGCATGCAAAATTTGAGCGAATTCTGACAGCTTTCTATTTTTAGCAGTTTTATTTTTAGTAGGTCCACTTTTGGCAGGTATGGTGTTATCCAAGCAGCTTCAACACTTTAGCTTTTAGAACAGAACACTGCGCAACGAAAACGGCATCAAGCAGAGGTCTACAAAAGCGCATGCAATGAAATTAGGGTTTCCTACTTCCGTGCCTAAAATAAAGGGCGAAACTCGAGAAAAACTTAAAACCGATGTATCCCACTACGATCAACATTCTTCGAGGAATCTACTGTTAAAATTTGAGTGCGATCCGCACACTTACTATTTTTAGTAAGTCACTTCTAGAACAGGGCCTAAAATAGCAGGTGCACGCAAAAGGCAGGTGTGAACAGATCAATGATGCCATGAGGATCAGGGTGAACGAAAATCAAGTCTTGAGAAGTTGAAAATTCATGGAAATCACAAAGACTTTAGAAGTTGCTAAAAATAGAAAACAAGGGCAAGCAGGGCGAAAATTGACTAAGTATCCAAAACATCCTAAGTGTCAGAACTTCTCCCTCATAGGTAGGTATGTACCCTAAATGGGTTGGAAATTTGGCTAAGTAATGAGAATTTGAAGCCACCCTCTCTAAATGCGCCCAAGGAAGGAGAGGTTGAGTGAGAAATTTGCCTAAGGCAAAAATAAAACAAGACACTCCTAAATGCGCCCAAGAAGAGAAGCCTCCAAATGTGCCCTCAAAACTGGGTATGAAAACATTAGAGCATCATGGGCTAAATGCGCCTAAGAGAAGGCATGAGATATCAAAGGCTCAAGGGTAAAATGCGCCCTAAGGTGGAGATGATAATAATGCACTAGGTCAAAATGCGCCCAAGGAAGAATATATCGGCGGGAAATTTGGCTAAGTAATGAAAATTTGAAGCCACCCTCTTTAAATGCGCCCAAGGAAGGAGAGGTTGAGTGAGAAATTTGCCTAAGGCAAAAATAAAACAAGACACTTCTAAATGCGCCCAAGGAAGAATATATGGGCTGGAAATTTGGCTAAGTAATGAAAATTCGAAGCCACCCTCTCTAAATGCGCCCAAGGAAGGAGAGGTTGAGTGAGAAATTTGCCTAAGGCAAAAATAAAACAAGACACTCCTAAATGCACCCAAGAAGAGAAGCCTCCAAATGCGCCCTCAACACTGGGTATGAAAACATGAGAGCATCATTGCGCCTAAGAGAAGGCATGAGATATCAATGGTTCAAGGGTAAAATGCGCCCTAAGGTGGAGATGATAATAATGCACTAGGTCAAAATGCGCCCAAGGAAGAATATGTTGGCTGGAAAATTGTCTAAGGCATGGAAAATGAACTAACACCCCTCTAAATTCGCCCATCATGGAGAAGTTGGATAAAAATTATCTAAGTCAGAGAAAATGAAAACACAAAGGCCTAAATGCGCCCTTGAAAAGGATGACATAAAATTTGTCTAAGGCACAAACTCGAAGCACTAAGGGTAGAATGTGCCCTCAGCACAAAGAAGACCCTATGAAATGCGCCCTCAAGATGAAGACACTAGATGATAAATGTTCCCTTGAGGAGATTGAAATTTTTCGAAGGCATGAAACAAAAGCACAAGGGTGGAAATGCGCCCAAGAGGAAGAAGATGGGTAGATTTTTTTTCAAGGCTTGGAAATATGAACATAACCCCTCAAGTACGCCTAACACATGAAGTTCAATACGCCTGGCAAGCAAGATGATGAAGTACGCCCATCATGAGGGGGTAAAATTTTCAATGTTGGTAATTTTAAATGAGATAAGTAATTTTCCCATGAATATGTGAGATAACAATGTGTTACAGGCAGTTAAAAAGGGAAAATTCAAATTTTGCATGGAAAAGAATCTTCAACGAAGGAAAATTTTATGATGATTGGGACCCATCTGGGTGACAACTCACCCATTTCCTCTCCAAAGATAGAAATTACCAAGTGGTGGGAGGAGAGATTTAATGAACTTGCTAAAATAAACTCCCTCACACAATTATTTAAGCCACAAAGTTTTTATTTTATTCGCACCAGTTGCAAGTACGAAGTTGTGGCTCTGAGAGTGAGAAGAAAAGTGTTGAGGTGAAGTTGCTGAAGTGAGCAAGTCAAATCAGCAAGCTTGGGTGAAATTTTTCTAAGTGCCAGAAGTTATACTGCTGAAAGTATTGAGGTTTGGAGTTAGAAAATTTAATGCTGAAGGCTCTTCTTTTTCAATGCTTACTCTGTAATGTCCCCGTTTTAGCTGACATTGTTTGTTGAGGAGTGAGCCTATCATTTTGACCCTCGTAGGCTGACAAATGTGATGAGAGGGTCTTCCTTGGCAGTTATCCAGAGTTTCAGGATGTTACTCCTCTAGTTGGTTTAGGTTTGGGCCTTTGTAGAGGCTTCCAGAGCAATTTAGAGGTACTTACTATTTATAGTAAGGCAGGCAGGAGTTGCTATTTTTAGCAGGGCACCTGATTTAGCTGATCAGCTCAGTATCGACCCGGTTTGATAATTGGTTGAGCAAATAGGGGTTATTCGAAGCATTTAATAATAATTGAAGGAATAATTAATTTGACTTTATAATATAAAGTCATTTTAATGAAATATTAAAGTTAATATTTAAATGGAAAATTATAAAGTATTTTAATACTTTAAAAGGAAAGGAAAATTTAATATTTAATGAGTTTAATACTCATTAAAATAAAAGGGACGCCATTTAATTAAATATTAGCCTAAGTATTGAAAAAGGGCAAATATTTATCATTAAATGCATTTTAATGGATTTTTATGAGAAAAGGTCGAATTTTTGAGAAGGATATATATATATATTCTTTCAAAGGAAAATCGAACCCATAATGTGATTATTCTAATTTGTCTTTATTCTTCTCTCAGAGAGCATTGGGGTTTGAGAAACCAGGGTTTCTGCAGATCATTAGATTTTGAAGAACGTTCCCTCTTCAAAATCAGGCATACTGAGACTGTGCAATACCAGTTGAAGATTGTCAGTTGAATAACTTCATTCAAAGGTTGTTACAGAGTTTCACTGTGGGGTTTCATTCAGAGATTGGATCGATCTTCCTTCCATAAGGGAAATAATTCATTGGCAGTGTCTTGGCTCGCATCAGGCACATACTTCAAGGGCCGTACGGATTTCTCTTTGCTGGTACAAAGCCGTACTGTTACAGCAGCAAGGCCGTACCTTCCAAACTTAGCCAGATGTCTTGTTTTGGGAGCCTTTGCTTCTTTATTCTGAGCGCCCAAGGGTTCTGGAGTTTTGGCGTTGATTTGTGGGTCTGTAGTTGGCTTCATCCACTTGGCCGTACCTATACTCCTTCATTAATGGCAGCTGCAAGCAATCAGGTTCCCCTTGAATAAAAAATGTTGCTTTTTCCTCATATGTCTGATTTAATTCATTGTATGAGTTCTGGAGATCAATAATTGTATGTGCATTCATTTGGATAGTATTATTGATGCATTGTTTATTGTCAATGAATTTATTATAAATTTTATAGTATTTTAGAGCAAAATCGCAATTTCTCTTTTATGGCAAAAACCTACAAAAAAATCAAAATACAGAAAACACAACAAAACTTCAGCGTTATTGGCTAGTGATTGGGTTGAGAGACACCCGGTCTCTTACATACTCCATATTTTTGCCATCTCGAGGTGATTTATTTTCTAAGTTTGAATTTTAATGCTTATCTTTTATTTTGCAGGATGGCTGAAGCAGGCAGAGTCAACAAGGTTGTAGGCAAGGCTGCAAATGCTGAATCAAGCAGAGCCAACGTATCCAGACAGGCAGTGATAAAGAAGTTGAGCAAGACATTTCTTCTTGAATCCAAGTTTACCTTGAAGCTGGGAGAATTGAGTGATACAAATCTTGGTTCATACAACCTCAAAGCACTCAGAGGTCGAATGTACGGGGTAGGAGGCCATGCTCCATCAGTCACAGCGCACCAAATTATGAAGAGTGGAATTTATGCAGCTGCTGGTTTTCCACCAGCAATCCAGTGTCCGGAGTTGATCATGGAGTGCGCCAACTGCTATAGGCCAGAGTGAAGAACGATTGTTTCTCCTAATGGCAAATTGTTTGCCAATCTCACACCTGAGGCCATCGGAGAGGCGTTTGGGATTCCCACTTCTGATAGGATGGTGTACAAAACAAAGAAAAGAGCTGAAAGGATGTACGCCTCCTCTTTTGAAAGATGTGCCGAGATGATAAATTCAATTTGGATGCAGAAATCCAGGCCTCCTTGCACCAAGCTTCCCAAGCAGATTATCTCAGATGATGTGAAGTAGGAGTATTGTGACTTGATAATGATGCTCAGCTGAATAAATGGAAGCTCTCAATCATTCATCTTCAAGCCATGGATGTTTTATTACATCGAGATTGTAATGGAGGGGAAAGAATGCGTTGACTGGGCAAGGATGATAAGTGACAATTTGGATGAGCAGTTCAGGAACTTGAGAAGAACTAAAACGTTCTACATGAGCTCATATGTTATATATATGCTGGCTCGAATGACTAAGTACAGAGGGATAACCTACAAGGAGCCAATTGGGTGTGGTCCTGAACAATTTAAAATCTATTAGGCTTGCCCATAGTTGCACCTGAGCAACACCTCCAACTACAAAAGGGTGAACGACGCCTTCACCATGCATATAGCGAGGACTCTTCAGCGAAGAACTCAACAAAGGATAGCAAAAGAGGCTCAGGAGCTGATCGAAGAATACAAATATTGGTTTATCCAATTTTCGAAGTTCACCTATATTAGGTTGTAGGGGTTCATATCGTATCTATACAGATTATTGAGGTACCCCACTGACAGAATGGTTATGTTAGAAGTATCTAGGCAGCTCATTGCCTATGATAAAATCTAGAAAAGAAAGAAGAAAGGAGGACTAGACTTCCCAATTACCATGGGAAATTCAAATGAAGTTTGTCCTTCATTGCAGGCAGCCAAAGAAGCTGAGGATGAGCTGCAGTTCTTCCACCTTACATACCACACTAGTAGGCAGGATTTCAATCCTTTCAACAACATCAAAATGGTGCAAAGTGTGGAGTATAGGCACATGGCTCATATTGAGGACTTCTGGACTAATGTGGTAGATGATGCTGAAGTTAGAAGAAGACTGTTTACCAGACTACCTCTGAAGATGATCAGAGAGTGCAAGGTTGTTCCAGTTCTGGATCAAGTAGATAAGGACGTGAATGTAATACAGCTAGACTATGAGTGAGCAAGAAATACACTGGTCCCACTACTTGATTGGTCAGAACCAGAGATCATAGACTTGGACACATTATGCATACTGGTTCTGACATTCACAAGGAGCTGGGTAGAGAGGCATGCGAATAGGCTCAAAAGTAAATCAATTGCTCTCACTTACGATGGCATGGGTGACCAGAGGCCGCCATCAACAAGGAAAAGAAAATAGGTTGCCCAAGCTTCTGAGCCACAGAGAGAAGTACAAGTTCAGCCAGTGCTGTAGAGGGTAGAAGAAGCATCACCCATACGATCGCAGACTCGATCTTCGAGTGTGCAGGAGCTTTCACTATTTGCGAGTCAGAGAAATAAATCGAACGAGGAGCAAGAATTTCAGGAGGTAAACTAGCCACCACTCAGGGAGCCAAATAGCCTAAGTGTCAACTCTCCTAGAAGAGAAAGTCAGCAAGAGGAGGAAGAGGAGACGACAACAGACATTCGTTTCCAACAAATGATAGAAACAACATTAGAAGATGAGAATACTATAGGGCAGGAAGCTCGAGATCCAGGAGAGGATGTTCAGCAGATGGAGACTGACGAGCCTCCGCAAAATATTGTTAGAGAAGTACGTGAAGAAGAAGCAAGAGAGGAGCAGCCACTTATTATTTGCAACCCGCAACAGGCAATGCCCGATTGGCTTAAAGATAGAATGAGGAAGGATCCTGAGGAGGAGACTGACCTGATGATCGAGATGGATGAATTCCTCAGCAGAATCAGCGGGCCACCAGAAAAGAAGAGAGCCAGGAAATACTCCAAGATATCTATAGATAATACTATTTCTCGCATACTTCATGTAGTTGTTCTGAGAGTAGAGTGTGACCGAGATGAGGCTGTACTTGAAAATCATGTGGTCACTACTTTGGAGCTGGGCCGTCCTACAGGAGCTCAAATAATTGAATGTGATAGCTCCTATCAGGATCTGAAGGATAGATTGCTCCGAACAGAAGGAAAATACAAAAGGTTGAAGAGGGAGTATAAGACGTTGATCGGATATGTGCAACACCTAGCATGTCCTTGTGGACAGTTGATCTCCCAGCTGAGCTTCTGAGAGAATCGGTCAGCAGCTTGGAAGATTTGAAGAGGATGGCTCAGGAAGCAGACAAGTGGGTTGGAAATGTTCGCGTAGAGGCAGAGAAATTCATGGATGATCTCACCTATTCTTTTTTAGCAAGCCTCTAGCATTCTTACGCGCATGGAAAATGTTGATCAAGCTTGGAGCGAGGCACACATTTATCAAGATAAAACTGTTCCTTGCTTGGCAGCCTTGATGCATATGCCTGTGCTAACTCTGGTCGAGGGAGGAGTAATTCAGGAGGGTGATAGGTATGATTTCCCCAGCTGGTATTCTTCAACATTCACTGGTTGAGGCTTCTTTGATACAGCACAGGCGGAGTCAGTTAGAGTTAGAAAGGCTATGGGGAACATACAGGAAGGAGTCTTAAACACACTCGAAGCCTTAATTGCTAAAAGGTTGACTCCAAAGGAGGTGACTGTAGATGGCCTGAGGAGCAGGTTGGAGCCCTTCTTCTCAGATGTGAGATCTTTTGCCTAGGTGGACTTTGAGAACATTTTAACCTTCTCCAACATTATTCAGAGTACTCAGGATGCCTTAGAAGCTTGGAGAAAATCTTGTATTCGGCAAGGACAGGCGGTCACAGTGCTTGAATTCCAGCTCAACCACGTTCCACCCATTTCAGTTTGGGAGGTTGAGGCAGTGTTGACCAGATTCATAGAGTTTGCAGTTAAGGAGAAGAACAGTGGGGACGCGTTTCTGGATGAGAATCTTCTGGAAGATGGTGGACATTAAATGCTCATAGTGGTCAAAGGGAGAGAGTGGGCATTCTGTGCTCATTTATTACCCCACTCCACTTTCTGGCAGTTTTTAGGGCAAAATCTTGACTAGGGCTTATGCGGCTCAATTTGAGCCCTTCATTGTATTTGCATTTGAGTCGTCTGTTGGAATTGGCCAACTATAAAAGGGGCATCTCCCCTCATTTGTACATCATAGATAGAATCATAGTAACATAGGAGATAGAGCATAGAGAGACAAAGAGCATAGATTGATAGATCGATAGGAAGAGGAAGGAAAGTTTTCAAATTGAATGCTTTGTAAGAGATTGTTGTGAACACTCCTATAATAAAAAGAGTTATCATTGCTTGTGGTTTCATCTTTTATTGTGGGTAGTTAGCAAGATTTCTTCGTCCTTTTGATTCACGTAGAACCTCAAAGTGAAGTATATTTTAATTCATGCACGTAGATAGTTGTGGAATGTGGAAGTTGAATTAAGCGAGCTTCATTAATCCATACCACTAGCAAGCTCACTGATGGTGGGTTCACCTTGTGTGGTCAACTGGAATATTGCAGACTTAACTTCGATTATGATTTGCACGTTGATATGCGTCGTTGTGATGGTGTCTTCATGTTAAATTGTGATTTGAATACCTCTAGGTACTCCTTTGAAGATTGCCCCAGTTTTGTGGAAGCTATCCGAGGTGAGGCAAAGCAAAGCTTGGTTGAGGCTTTTGAAATTTGATCTCCACATCCCACGCCTAGAGAAGATCATAGCATTTTTAACCTCTGCAGCCATTCAAATTTAGTACTTTCTGGTTAGTTTAGGAAACTTGAGCTTCATTGACAAATCTTCCGAATCTTGAAAACCCCTTTCTCTCAGAGTGAACAATTGTGTAAGTCCGCTTGAAATACCAACAAATCACATCAAGCCAACTGAGTCTATGTCCACTGCATAAAGGAACCTTGGAGTTGAATGCATGATCTTTCGCAATCTTAGCATGTAGGAGATTTTGATCAAGAGAGGATAGAGTGACCGTTGGAAACTTTATTCTGTGTTGGTGCGGTCATAAAACACCCGTCAACAGGACTGCCTAGGACGACATAAGATAAGGCCTTAAAAGATTTAAAACCATTTTATTCAAAGGATGTAAAGGCCAAACAAGATCAATCAATCAACCTTATAAGATAAAGGAGTTTCACAGACCTAGGCACA
Source organism: Sequoia sempervirens (assembly GCA_007258455.2). Taxonomy (NCBI): domain Eukaryota; kingdom Viridiplantae; phylum Streptophyta; class Pinopsida; order Cupressales; family Cupressaceae; genus Sequoia; species Sequoia sempervirens. Next base: position 49,665 of record VDFB02011374.1, read on the forward strand.
AGGGGCCGATCACTCATGGGCTCCAATGACTCAAGTTTTTACGTGACCAGGAACCGGTTACATCAGGTCAACAAAGGAATAGACTGAAATACCAAAGGTTTAGACAAAGGAGATGATATTCAAAGCCAAATAACTCCCACAAAACCCTAAACCCTAATGGACCAAGAGAATACCAAGGAAAATGCAAATTGAACCAGTGGAACATGAAAAATTTATTGAGGGTTCCATCATCCCTCTTTGCAATTTAATAAATAAAATAAAATAAATATTCAAATCATATTTGGGCCAACCCCCATTTTTAGCGCCCACTTTGCAATTAAAATAAATATTTATTATTTTATTTGGGCCGACCTTTTTGAGGAATCACCCCTCTTGGAGAAAGTCGCGTCCCTTGGAAGGATCACCCCTCTTGGGTGAAGAGGCATGAGAGGGTATAAAAGGAGAATAAGAAATGTATTTGCAAGCAAGGAAGTAGAATGTAATATCTATCCAAACAAGCAGATTTGTGAATGGTAGTGTGAGGAATACAAGCTTTATCATTCAAACATGAGGAGAGCAAAATAAATATTTAATAAAAGGCAGATTTTGTGAAGGAAATTCAAGTAATGGTCATCCATTGAAGAAGCAAATTCAAGAAGGCAAAATACTTCGTTGCTTTTGGAGGTTGGTGCCTCATATCTAAGAGATTGGCGTCTCTTGTTGAGTTGGTGCTTAGTGGTGGGGATTGGTGTTTCTAGTGGGTTGGTACTTAGGAATATTTTGTAAGAAGTATTTTATTTGTGGCTGGATTTGGACAGTAGATTCAAGTAGTCCTTTTTTCCGTAGTTTTCTTCCAAAAGGGTTTCCTTGTAAATCTCGTGTTCTTAATTGTTGATGTTGTGTGATTGATATTGTGATTATTAATTTGAAAAAGTAAAAGATTACTTTATACTGATTTTGTAATGTCCTTGACTCCGGAATAGTCACCAGTAAGTTAATTTAATTAATTAAATATTAAATTGTCCTAAAGTTATATTTTGGATGTTTTTATTTAAAGTGACTTTATTAAATAAATATGCTCCAATATTAAATAAAGTTACTTTATGAAGGAAAAATATTTAATAAGTGGTGACGTATAAAAGGCAAGGTTAGAAGGGAATTAATCATCTTGGAAAATTTCTTATTGAGAGCAAAATTTGAAAGCACAACTTTTAGGAACCTCGAGGACAAAAACCCTTGAGTAGGTGGGTTGGACGAAAACTCGATTCTAATGTCCCCATTTTTGGGTTCTCATGCAATGCAGTTGGTGTTGACTTTCTAGGTTTGTGTCAGCCTAATCAAACGGATATTTTGATGTTACTAGTGGGCTTTGATGGTTTAGTGGAGTTGTACAACACTTTTAGATGTTATTTTTGGCTTCCTGTTTGGGCTCCAAGATTCTTGGAGGGAATGTCTATTTTTAGTAAGTCACCCAGTAGGGTCCGTTTACCATCTTTCGTCATCGGGATCACTCCTATATAATTTGTCTTTGATTTTGAGGCTTTTCGACCATTGTCGCTAATTGGGTGTATTATTGAGCTATATTTAATTAATTTTACTAAGGTTGCTATTTTAATTAAAATAATTAATCGGGTACTTGAGATTATAGTTCGTTGGAAAGAGAACAAAAAGATTTAAATGATGAGACGCTTAAAAGTGATTTTCAGTGTCGGAAATGTTTTAAAAATAAAATAAATCACTTTTTGGAGTTAAAAGGTTTAATAAATTAATAAAGTGATTTTAAAAAGGAGTTTCTGGAAAGTTCTCTAAAAAGCTTATAAAAAGGAGAATTGATTGCTCATTTGGTATGTTGAGTTTATTCCATTTCTCTGATTCAAACACTTGTGGTTCTGGAGATCGAACTTGGTTCATCTCAGCCTCTGAAGGACGAAAACCCTCTTGGGAAGATTGGTTTCGGTGGTGAAAAGATTCCTCCTTAGCTGGTGATTGGTGGAGTCACTCAGATTTTGCATTGGTACTTCAATGGTTATGGTATGAAATTAATTAAGACTTTGAAAAGATAATTTTCAGGTTTTGTTGTTGTGATCAAAGTTTTGCTAGGAAAGTTATGTCTAGATGCCATGCTATGAAATAAGGGTTTTTGCTGGATGAATTTGGATTCATTGAAGGTGTTGAGAAATTTGGTATTGGTAGAGTTGAGATTGAAGCTTCTATTTCAGTGTGGGTTATTTGTTTGAAGGTTTCCTGTGGGTTTGGATGCCAAGTTCCTATTGCTGGTCATTGTGGCGTGAGATTTGCTAGGTGTTTTGGAAACCTTTGGTTTGCATCAAAAAGGGAGTTGCTGTACATTTCTGAGTGCTGCAATATGTATTTTCAGAACTGAAATATTTGTGAAAGATTCATCAATATTTGTGTGCTTGGGAAGTGCAACTTGTTATTCTATTTGCTGCTGTTCAATACTGGAAACTGTGTATGAAATGAGCATAGTTTTCTTGGAGTCGCTGCTGTTCATGTCCATGTACTACTCCAGTTTTGTAATAGAGAACCTTTTAGATTGAATATCAGATCTGTGCAATATTATTTCAGTCAACTCAAGGTCAGAATTTCATGGTTTGATGCATTATATTTCTGCTCTCATAATAGATAATATTGTGTAAATCTTGCCATATCTTGGTTTATGAATAGAGATATTTCCTTCTTGCTGTTTATCTATTTGTTTGAGTGCTTTGAAAAGTTGAATGATATCTCTGCAAGATAAAACGAAAACAAACAAAAAACCTTTAAACAGCCAATCACCATAAGCAAGCAAACTGTTCAATGAAATTACTCAGTTGGGAAAAGTGAAAATTTGGGCAAGATTACATAGGGGATCTTACACCAATTCATCTATTGGGTGGATTCATCTCAAAATTCATAGTTGGATTTCATTTTGTGAGAAATTTGTGAAGTCTTCTACAAAGATAAATTTCAGGCATTCAGTGAGATTGTAGGTTGATGATTGGCAGAGTTTCCAGGACTGGAGAAAGTATGAATATACAATGCAAATGGACTTATTGAAATATTGCAGAGTTTGTGTATATGGCGGTGATAGTGTAATGTCCCCTTTTTCGGCATGATCGTGTTTGATGGTGGTTAGCCTATTACTTAGACTCTCGTAGGCTAACAGGTTGCGTTAGAGGGTCAGTGGCATTATTTGAGGAGTTTTGTCATTCACAGTTCAGAGTTCAGTGATTGGCTCAGAGCAGGCCTTGGCAGTTCAGGAGTTGCCAGCTTTTGACGACACAAAAATATATGGAGTTTTGAGGAAGTTATGATTATTTAAGTGATTTAAGTTATATTAACTTAAATACTTTATTATAAAGTCAAATTGACTTTATACCTTTTTATATCACTTAAATATTCATAAAAGGGTGATTTAAAATTAAATCACTTAAACATAAAAGTTGGCGCCGAAGTATTTAAGTCCAAACTATTGAAAAGGGACTTAAATATATATTAAAAGATTTAAATGATGAAAGAGGCGTCATCTTCTTGGAATTCGTGCCTTTTAGAATATAAGGCATTTTGGTAATGAGAAATTCACTTCTTGAATATTTCGACTTTGCCTTGGACATTTTTCCTGTGCTTTCACCTGTGATTAGGTTTTTGAGCAATCTTCCATTGGAGAACGAAATCTCTTCAGTGTTGAGCACTTTTGAGACTGTGAGAGATCAGTCGAATTTGTGCAGTTTGTGAGAGCTTCATACAGAGGTTCTATTGAGCTTGATTTGTGTTTCCTATTGAATTCCTTTATCAGTTTCAGAGGGTTTTGAGAGATGGCGCCTTCATTTCACCTGGTAGACACTTTACTTTATGGCCGTACCTTCTGAGTGGGAATTTTGGGCTTTTTGCTTGAAGTGCGTGGCTATCTGTGCAAGGGCGTTTGGGTTTTCTAGGAGAAACGCCTTCCAGTTTGAGGGTTTCTCTTCACCTTTCTTGGCGTCTGGCATATACTTCTCATTTGCCTCAGTTTCTGGGTTGGATTTCACTTTCTGTAGCTTCCTACATTGGATTTTGCCAGATTTCTCCATCTTGGCTGGCAAACTAGACTTCATTTCTTAAATAAATAATCTGGGAGCTTTCGGGTATGTTTATGAGTTCTGAATCCATTGTTGAGCTTATTTATTTCCTTCTGTAATTTCCATTCGCTTAAATTAGCTCAGATTTACATTTTATAAGCATTTATGCTGTGCGCCCCTTCTATTTCTCTCTAGAAACTCTTCTCTAAAAAACGTAAAACACAAAAAAGATAAATAAAAGACAAGGGTTTGAGGTTTGAGCCAGCAGGGCTCATCACAGATAGCCTGGTTTGAATAATCATATAATATTCAGGTATTACAAAGGAAATAAATGGGCCTGGGAAGGAACAAATTTATCAAAATATTAATGTTATTGACCCTAAGCAGCTACACAACTATGGGAAGAATAGTCTGGATGAGTATGTAAATTAAGGAGGATAGGTGTTGGATTATTTCCTAAGGTCAGCATGTATTATTTTCTAAAACTATCACAGGAGCTATAAGGTATATTGTATTTCAGACTATCTCAAATCTAATACCAGTGCAACCATCCTATTGTTGGAAATATTGTCATTGATGTCAAAGGCATATGGGAGATTGATGGAAATATATTGTCATTGATGTCAAAGGAAATTTTAGCTCTCAAAGGCCACTAATCGTATCTTCAATTGAAAGTAATAAAGATGCACACAAGGCTTCCAAAGGTGCCACAAAACAGTTTGGACAAGTGATGAGTGAAGCCGACTTTCAGTGAGAAAGTGCTGCAAAGAATTCACTAAATCACCTTGAATGGAGGCCGACCCTAGAAGAAATAATACTACATATGATATGTTGACTGACCTATTGATATTATGTTTTAGGGGCCAACTGCTCTCTATGTTGGCGCCTTTCTAGATGAGGCCGATCTTTGAAGAATTAAATTAAATTAAATACTCTTTAGATGAGGCCAACCTTTGAAGAATTAAAGTAAATTAAATACTCTTTGATGAGGCCGACCTAGTTTGTCAAAAGGCACATGAATGCATATAAATAGAAGTGGTTTGGAGGTTTTCAATTAAGCAATTCAATGCAAATAATTTCTGATTTAGAGCAGACCTAAGGAGAAGATGAAGAGCAGATTTAGAGCAGAAATATATGTGAAGGACTAGCAATAAATATAATGAGAAATCAGTCCTATTAAGAGCAGACCTAGAGCAGAAAAAATGAAGAGCATTGAAGACTTATATTGAAGGCAATTTTGGAGCAGACTTTGTCATAATTTTGGAGCAGATTTTGTCATAATTTTGGAGCAGATTTATAAGGTATTCTATGAGGCGAAGTGGACCAGCAAAAGACCTTTTTGGTGAAGACATACTGCAAGGAAAATCATATCAGCATAAAGCGAATTTGTGAAGACATTCCATGAGGCGAATCATGCTAGCATAGAAGCAATCTGTATGAGGCAATTCACATCATTATTTGGAGCAGATTTTGTGCAGTCACTATATCTGATTTGGAGCAGCATTGAAGCGCAGTTTTGGAGCAGACCTTATGTCTAATTTGGAGCAGAAGTTGGATCAGATTTGGAGCAGGTTTTGGATCAGAATTTGGGGCAGATCTTGTGCCCGTTTTAGAGCAGACCTTTTGTACATTCATCACATCATTTTTGGAGCAGTCATAAGTGCATAATTTGGATCATAGCTGTGAAAAGAAAAGGTACATGATAGTAATCAGATTCGTGAGGAAGATTGATGATGATCAGATTTGAGAAAGAAGAGATTTATGAGTTGTAATCAGATTTGTATGAAAGGATTTATGTTTTGGACCAGATTTGTGTAAAGAAGTTTCTCATATCAGCATTAAAGAATTCAATAGGTTGGAGCCTCTTGCTGGGTTGAAGCTCAGTTTGTGTGTAGGGGTAGGAGCCTTCAATGGGTTGAAGCCTATCAAGTAGAGGTTGGAGCCTCTGGCTGAGTTGGAGCTCAGTTTGTATAGAAATTGGAGACTTCGATAGTAGGTTGAAGCCTACAAGAAGAAGAAGATTAAACTATAATATATATGCAAAATTGTGCTGTGGTTTTCTCCTGAAAGGGTTTCCATGTAAATCATGTGTTCTAATTGTGTTCCTAATTGCTAGATCTTACTTGAATGTTCTTATTAAGTTTTGAAAAGTAAATGATTGTTAGATCCCCTGTTCTTATTGATGTCCCATAGGTTTATAAGATCCTTTGTCAGTGTGTCTTCCCTATCTTCGTTTACTTGCACCGGCTCTTCGGTTGGCTGACCCATTACGGCACCATTCTCCCGTCGGGGTGATGTTTACCAAGTTCACTTCGACAATAGCGCCAAATGTTTACTTGCTAAGTGGTTTAACAAACGAACATGGAGTAAACGAAAATGCACAATAATAATTATGAGCATATCATTTACACAAGAATTGCACAAAATAGAGCATTGCATTCATTTTTCAAGTATATTAGCAAGTACATCACAATATCACAATGTTGGGCCCAACTACAACGAAATGATCACATAAATAGCTGGCTGATGTTGGTTGAGATACCAACCATCGACAACGATTCCTACAACTACCCAATTGTCAAGATTAGTTCTTGATTACAACTCACATTAATTTGTGCACAAGTATTATTTTATTTATTTTATATACTATTGATTTGGCCAACTATCTTAATTATTTATAAACACGGCTGACTACACCCACAATCGAACAACTGATCAATGAAGCACAATGCGAACCCTATGATAAATTCACCTGTAAATTGATTTGGGTTTTCATCTAATCCACTGGACTTGAGGGTTTTCCTCCGCAAGTTTCTAGGAAGCCAAGCTCTCCCAAAATACTCTTGAAGATAATTTTTATAAGATCTTTAATTCATTTCCTTTTACCCCCTTTTATACTCACCACTTTAATTGCTTTATTAAATAATTTGCATTTGTAAAGTAACTTTCTTAATATTTGAGCATCAATATTTAATAAAGTCACTTTATAAATTAATTAATTAATTAAATATAAACATTCGAAGTAATACACAAGACAATTTAATATTTAATTAATTATGTTCATCTCTGTGGTGATTATTCGGAAATCAGGGACATTACACATTGGAAAGCTCCTTTCATTAGCCTGTAAAGACATTGACTAAAGATGACGAAAGTAACATTGATGATCATGACGAGGATTGAAGTATGCCTCACAATTGAGAAATGACATGATTTTGTCATATAACTGGACACAATACACTTTTTTTTGTATGGATACAACACTGTTATATATTGCTGTAAACATGTTGTTACTTTACTTATATTCTAAGTTGTTAAAAGAATGCAATAGGCTAAACGTATGTTATCATCATCAAACAACATGTAAGGTAACAGAAAATGACACTCCTTTCAAGCAAAGCAAATTTTAGCTGCAAATAACCAGGTTACCAACAGATTTTATTGCATGCTCAAACCAAAAGAAGTCAAATTCTTCACATTTAAATAAATTCTACTTTATATTTGTTTGTTGATCAAATTTACTGACAAATCCACCTATTTTCTGTTTAACTGGTTATCAAACAGGTGTGGCTGCCTCTAGCAACATTTAGGCAGGAACAACAATGAATGTAGGGTGCTGTATAATATCGGAGGATTAAATTTTTATCTTGTCATGGATAGACTGTTTGATCTTTGGGTTTCAAATTGAAAGTTCTAATTGATGAGATGGGATTCAATTAATGAAGAGGCTAAGGAATTGTGTCTGAAATGTGTTGTTGCTCAGCATGTCAAAATCACGAGTAATGTTAAGGAACAAGAGTACATTGTGCAACTCATTTTCAGAAATCACAATATGAGAGGAAAAAGTACTAAGTATGATCACATTGTAGAACTGAAAACAACACTACAAAAAGCTACAATTATAATGTTGACTGTTAAATAACTATAGGAAAATGAGTTTACTTTGCACTTGAAAAATAAACTAGAGAATAAATAGATTATGTGATACTTTACTGCTCTATAAGTCTGAATGTCTTGATTTGGAACATTATAGTCAGGATTTTGAAGACAACTATGTTCATTTTGTGGTTGAGAACAAATAGTAAGAACCAGGTAGACACTTGTGCGTAGAATTTCAGGACAATAAAAGAATTTGGCCATGAATTTTCTTTTCATGCAACAATTAAATAGGGGGATGTATCGAATTCTGAGAGACCTTATTGAAGCAGTGATATAGCACTAAAAATCTTGAAACAAATGTCAAAAGCAGTGCTCCCTGGGAACAACATAGCTATATTCTTTTATGGTTGAATCAAGGAACCATTTGATAAAATAGTTCTTACTAAATTCAGGGAAATCATACGATGAACTTTTTGGAATCTTGAAGGTTTTAATCAACAATGTTAAAATATAACTCATGAAGCTTTAAAGATAAGGATAAGCTGAAGCCAGTATTCTGAGGGATGCCTGCATGGCTTGAACCTGGATTGTTGTTGAGATAAGGTTTTCACGTTTACATCCAAACGACAGTCTGATGGAGTATTCTAATATTACTTAGTACATCAATCCTGATTGCTCACATTAGTTAGTTCTAAGAACATAGTCCCTCACAAGACTCAGCTTGGACTTGCTGAGACTTGTGTGTCTGCTTCAGTTTGAGTTCAAATCAAATTGACTTGATTTGGCCTTTCAGGCTCTGCCAACTCATAGAGTTGGAAAAGTTTGCCATGGTCTTCTTGTGAAAATTCTTTTTTGTGCTCCTTTTAATTTTCTGCTCAAAATGTTGGCCCAAAATTTTTCCAATGGTTGAGTTAACTTTCACACTTTGGCTTTCCAAGCTTGACGTTACCAGCTATGAGTACAGATAAATATATACGGGTCTGATCTTATAATATGCACAAAAGGATGAATTTAGGTTATGTTGTTTTATGGTGTGTTTCTCCATATTTATTTTGTGAGTACAATAATATTGATAATTGAGAGACTAGCTTAAGATCATTTGATCTCTTTTGTAATACTTTACAATATTGAATTAATTACTTAGGAACACATTGAGAATTGATCCAGGGGCATTTACATTGAATGACTATGTTTGCAGGATGCATTGGATGCCTCTTTTCATCTAGGGGAATCTCTTGAGAAGCCACCTAAATTAAGAAGATCAAGAACTAAGTTTGGTGTAACAGTTACCAAGGTGAGCATTTTCTGGATTCTCTGTTGGGAATGCCCATGTTTGTTGAAATGTTAGGAAAAATTTAGAATCTATGTTTATGAAGAATTTGCTTTCTTATTTTGAGCCATGTTGAATTTCTAATTGGCAATAGTATTTCTTGAAATAATTGAAAAAAATCAACTTTTGTACATGAAAAATTGTTTGGTTAAAATTTTCTGTATCCTGTTTGAACTTATACCCTTTGCTTCATGACTCCCTTCTTATAGAGGAATTCATTAGAAAGGCAATAAATCTAAAAAAACTAGAGAGGCCTGTGATGTGATGTTTTGTAATAATGTGCGAGGGAATTTTGATTTTATAAAGTTCACCTAATGATGCCCTTATTTGTTATGATCTATGCAGCAATTAATTTGTCTCTTAAAGAGGTTTAATGTTTGTTGTGTCGGGATTCTGAATGTTCAGAATTATATATTCATTTTACAACAATTCAGAGACTAGCTAATTTTCTTGTGCTGTCGTTTGTATCATATAAACAAGCTTGAATTTGTTGTTTCCAAAACTAAATGAAAACTTATTTTTGAGAGGATTCTTTCATTGGCTCATGCTTGCATGACTCGTTGGAGGCATCTTTTCATTTAGAGGAACCTCTTGAAAATCCTTCTAAATTAAGAAGAACAGAAAGCAAGGTTGGACTAATAGATCCCTGCAAGTTGAAAAGCAAGTTTCTGGATAGCCTATTGACAATGTCTGTATTTGTTGAAATGCTTGGAAGAATTTAGTTCCTATGTATATAATAAATTCAGTTTCTGACTTTTTATTGTTCTGGACCATGCTGCATGTGCCATTGGCAATGCTATATTTCTTTAAATGTTTGGAATGCCAATTCTTTGAGCATGTCCATTTTGATTGCCATGGTTGTGGTTGGTCCTTTTTGCAGGATGTGCTTCAGGATTCTTCCTTAGTAGAAGAACATCTTCGAAAGGCCACTAAACCCAAAAAATCCAAAAGGAAGCTTGATGTGATAGATTGTAACGAGGCAAGAGGAAATTACTTTTGTGCTCTATTTTATTCAGTGTTTCTTATTTATAATAAGTGAGAGGGTAGTCAAATCTATATTTACAATAAGTGAGAGGGTAGCATTTGGATATCTCATAGAATTGCTGTTATATCTTGAAATGACTAGAAGTTAATTTCCTTGTGAATGAAGGATTTGTTTGAAATTGACTCATTTTTGTTGATCCTTTTTGCATGGTTTGCTTCAGGAACCTATTCAAAAGGTCACTAAATCAAAGAAAACCAGAAGGAAGCTTGATGCGACAGATTCTAATGAGGCAAGAGGAGTATTGGTTGTACTGCATTTTACTTTGTGATGATCTTATTAGTTACAATTATAGTAGCCATGTGTGTAAAGAAGTAAAATATGGGATTTTTAGAAAAGCATACAATACATTTGAGCCAAAATATTCATGGTTAAAAGACATAAAATTGTTTTTCAAAAAAGTATTCTAAAGCATGTTTGCCATAAATAACTTTCTTCTTTCATAGGTGAAAGGGGGTTGTGAATAGGTCTCCCATCCCTAAAAAATAAACTTTTTGTATAGGGGTGTTGTACCCAAACCATTTTTTTTGCTTCATTAAGGCATTTTGCTTAAAAGAGTCTAAACCTTGCTAAAATGATGTCAAAATACAGTTTTTGGGCAAGTCAAGTATGGACTTTGGTCAGTGTCATGTTAGTCGTCAGTAGCAATTGGTTAGTACCTGGAGGTCAGAACCTGAACTTGGGACTCAAAGCAGGACATATCATGATAGAGAACTGCTTCATGACAAAATTATACTCCTACAAGGTCGTTTTAGTGGCCAAAATAGGGTTTACGGAGGCAGAAACAGATGATATTTTGCAGAAAGCAGATTTGCGCCCTTGTAGCCCAGGGGCGCCCATCTTTTTGAAGGCTCGGATTTAGTTGCATGTGCTTGCAAATATGTTCAATCTCTTTAGAATTAGTCCAGCTTTCCGACGAGCTATCAAGCGAAGTCGTCCGAAATGCAAAACTCCGGCAATTGAAGTGAAACGTTGAAGGTATGAGGAGGTTGCATGTCACAGAGGTTGTCAAATTTTCAGTTTTTGCACCCTTGTAGCCCAAGGGAGCCCTTGAATTTGACCCCTCAGATGGATGAATCTATAGTTTCTGTCTTTCGGATATCTTTTCTAATCCAGTCTAGCTCCGCAATGCACTAGTTCGTGAGATGATTTGACATATTGAGTGATCGTGACAGAGGTTCTACCGAGCACGTAAAACATAGGGTGGAAAAATGTAGAAATACACACCTGTACCTTTGTAGGCTAGGGGCGCCCAACCTTTAGGCCTGCTAGATGGGGTTTTTAGCATTCACAACCTTCACAAGACTTGTGCGCAATTTCTCCAGCTATCCAATGAGTCTAGCCATCAACCTCCGGGATTTGTTGAACGCCCGTACATGAGGGGTCAGTGTAGAACGCTAAAGAAATCAAACGACCAAAAAAATGACTGTGGAAAATACACTCCCTTGGAAAAGGGGCCCTTCTTTTTGAGGTCTTAGAAGCAGTTTTCTCGCTTTGTCACCTCCAAAGACATCTCTTCTTAGTACTTCTAGCTACGCAGAGAGATTGTCGGTGCGCGAATCGGAGCACTCCAGCTCTCGGTGTCAGGGGTCAAAGTATGGCGTTCGGATGAAAGTTACACTTTTGTCAAATTAGTGATTGCGCCTTCACAAGCTAGGGGCACCCTTTCTTTTGGGATTCCTAATGCAGCTTTCAGGTGCCTTACATACAGTCGTTGGTTGCGGAACTCTTCCAATCACACAATGAACCTATCATTTAATCAGCAGGGTTCATTGTTCACCGGTAGCGACAGTTCGAGGCGTGAGATGGCAAAACAGAAAAATGGCTAAATCTGGAGATCTTGCATCAATTTAATCAAAGACGTCTAATTTTTTGAGGTGTCAAACATTGATTTTAGTAGTTGCAGCTCCCAACAGACATTTCATCTTTGCTCTGCAGGCTTCGCGATGGATATCTTAGCTTGGTCACAACATCACTCAGGCTCTCAGAAATCAGAGCTGAACAGGGGCAATTATAATTTTCAGTGAGCTATAAAATAGGAAGTTAGCGAAAAATCTCATAACTTTTGCAAATGGACGCCTGGAGAGTTAATTTTTGACTTTCCGGAATCAGTATGCAAAGATTGTTGCTAATTTATTAAAAATAATATTAAATTCGACTTTTTGCATGCAAGCTTTTAAATGGGCGATTTTCTTCAATAATTTATTATTGGCACCTTTTGTAATATTTAATTACAAATTTGCATGTAATGGTAACTGAATATTTTAATATTATTTTATCTCCGGGACTTTGAGTTAGTGCCAGTCGAATTGGAGGGGGGTCCAATCAGAGGACTTCTTTTGTTAGTCAAGGTTTATTCTTGCAGTTGGCGCCATTAATCAAAGAATTCTTCCATTTATTCAAGAAGGCGTCCATTCTTCTCACACAGTTGAAGACCAAAGCGAATTTTCTCACTTGTGTGGGCGAATTCTTCAGCAGTCAACATTCAAAGGCACTACAAAGATTGTTCTCAGATTTCCTTGCAGGTACAAGTCCAGATTCATCAGCAAAATTCAAGACGAAGTGGCGATTTTAGTAGGAGAAAAGCACCAAAACCTCAATCTTTTGTCTCAATTTCTTCCATTTCTCGTCTTAATTTCTTTCACATATTCAAGAATTTGACGACTTTTGACAAAACAAATCATCTGGGTTGGTTCAGCATAGTTCCTCTACAAAAGCCATGTGCTAGAATTTTTTAGGAAAATTTACTATTCCTTTGCATGGTGGAGTATAAGTCAAATTTTTGCAATTCTGACATTCTGGGTTGTCTTAGAATCATTTTCTGGACAAAACCCATATTTTAGATTTTCTCGCAAAAATTGCCCCTCATAGCCCCTACTGCCCCCAATTGCGTTTTTGGAAAAGCTCTTGCATATCAAGCTAAATGACGTTTTTTCACAATTCTGATGTTGTGGGTTGTTTTAGAATCATTTTCCGGACAAAACCCACGTTTCAGAATTTTTCGTGAAAATTGCTCTCCGACAGGGTATTTTTAGCCTCAGTTGGTAACTTTTTGCTTTCCGAAGAAAGTTGTCAAAACATAGCCATGTTTACAGTCAACAGGTGAGTTTTTCAGAGTGCAGTTCACGTAGATTGAATTCAAGACCAAATCGGTCTTAATTCATGATTTCATCAGAAAAACTGACACCGATTTGTATCAAGTGCATCCGTAGGGTTGACAGGCGTGACTTAGTCACTCAAGTCCCCATGGTTTCATGCCTCGTATAGCTGGTTGTCTTCCAAGGCCAGTTTAGAGGGTTGATACTGTTGGAATTTTGCATTGGCGGCGATTCGTGTGCATTTCTCACAACTAGAGTGTTCGTGGTTAAACTTCGTGGTTTCATCATGTAACACTCTTCCATAGAGAAAAGCGTGAAAAACGTGAGAAGCGTTAGAGACATAAAGCCGTAGAGGAAACAATGGCCATCACTTCAATTACAGAGCCGCCAGAGTTACTAGTCAGAGTGTAGAGATTTCCAGGATTGCTTAAGTTGTTGACAAGCAGTGAATTGACAGTTAAGACATGTGATGATCTCCAGTTGGTGATGCAGTCAACAACCTCGTGGAGGGGTTACTTGCTCAAGATCATAGCCAGTGAACTCCAGGTCTCACCTTTCAGGATAGACATCAGACACAACAGTTAACTCGACGCTTCTTTCCAAGTTAACTCGTTCCACATCTCATGCCATGTCTATTTTGGAATCATCTCTGTACTATTGGAGTTTTCTCTTAGTTTTCATTTCCATAAGGACGTGCATGCTTGCACATGTCCATTTAGATTAGCCTTGTTTCGGTTAACTGATGGTAGCTTTCTAGTTAACTGTATAGTTTCCTTTATTAGGGTTTAGTAATAAAATCTTGCATGCATTGCAAGACTATAGTTGAATCAAGGTGATTTTAGGGTTCCCTACACCTTTGATGTCTATAAATAAGAGCTTTCAACTCATTTGTAAATAACTTTTGCACGCAATAGTAATATATGCTGAGCCATATTTGCTTGTAATATTGCTATTCTATATCTGTTCACTGTGGTTGGATGATCATTGTTTCATGTTCTTGTGTTTATAAGCTTTCTTTCATATCTACACCTCGGATAGGTGCCGTCACCTCCTTGGGAATTTAGAATTAAGGCTTATCATTTATTGTTACTATGTTAATGAGCTTTGTCTCATGTGTACACCTCGGATAGGTGTCGTCACCTCCTTGAGAACTCACAAGTAGAGTTTATCGTTTGATGTCGTTGCCAATAACCTTTCTTTCAGCGTACGCCTCGGATAGGTGCCGTCACCTCCTTGGAAATCTTGTCTTAGAGGTTATCGTATAAATCATTCCCGCTCTGTTTCCTCATGCTCTGATTTCTTGAGGGGATTGGATAGTATAAGTTAGTTTTGAGTTGTAGTTAAGATTTACGAAACCAGAAAATCCTTGGCTGCAATGCTCGAAGTTTCTTGCAAACCTTGTGCCTCTTTCAACTGAGATAAAAAGACAGGAATTAGTTTAGTTTACTGTTTAAAGCATTTTGTCCGCACAATGAGGGAGCTTCCCCTCCTAATTTTAAGAGCACTCATCATGCAGTGTGCATAGCTGTCTGTACCAACCTGCACTCTAGAGGTGTTAGTTGTTACGCCAACGAGGGGAAAAAGCCAAAATCAAGAATAAAACAAAACATGCTTAAATTAAAAGTAGTTTTTGTTGGCGTAAGAACTAACACCTCTGGAGTAAGAGTTGATACGCACAGCCTATGTACACTACGCAATGAGTGCTCTTCAAATTAGGAGGGGAAGCTCCCTCGTTGTGCTTGACAAAGTATTTGCAAGGAAATAAACTAAACTAAATCCTGTCTTTTTTGTTTCAGCTGTAGAGGCACAAGACTTTCTTGAAAGAACTTATACGTTGCAGCTGAGTTTTCTCTGGTTTCGCAGATCTATCAACTACAACTAAACTAATCTATCCAATCTCCTCAAGAAAATCAGAGCATGAGGAAACGGAGCAAGGTTATGACTAACTGACGATAAACGTGTTTAGATTCTCTACTTGAGGGCAAGGTGGCGCAACTATCATCTCAATCTAAACCAGCTTATTGGGCACAAAACAGATTTAAGAATTTACCATGACAATCTTATGAAACCCTATGTGGCATAACACTTGATCATAACAGTAAAGACTTACTAAACGGCTTTTATCATCAAGATCTTTATGAAACCCTGTGTGGCATAACACTTGATCGTAATGACAAAAGAATTCACAAAACAGATTTATCTAAGCTAAGAGAAGATTTACCATGAAAATCTTATGAAACCCTATGTGGCATAACACTTGATCAGCATAGTAAATACTTCACAAAACGGTTTTATCATGACAATCTTACGAAACCCTGTGTGGCATAACGCTTAATCATAACGATAAAAGATTCACAAGACAGAAAGAATCCACCATTACAATCTCTTGAAACCCTATGTGGCATAACAATTAACTGTAATAGCAAAGACGCATGAACAAATACCAAAAGAGTAATATTGAGGGCAAGGTAGGCGCAGCATATATTTCTCTCTTAAGCAAAAGTTATTTACAAATGAGCAAAAGCTCTTATTTATATGCATCAAGGTGTAGGTAACCCTAAAATCACCTTGAGTTCACTACAGTTCTTGCAATGCATGCAAGTTATGCGCCCTAACCCTAATAAAGTAAACTATACAGTTAACTGGGCAACTACCCTCAGTTTAACTGGTACAAATAACCTAATTGGACAATGTGCAAGCATGCACATCCTTATTTAAAGCAAAGTTAACTGGCCACTACCTTCAGTTAACTGGAAACCCTAACCCTAACTCCTGTGTTGATAATTCCGAATGAGATAAGCATGTGTTAAGTCAGCAAGTGAACTGAAGACTGGAAGTCAAGTTAACTGCTGCTCAGGACTCAACCCTAGAAATTAACTGCACGTTCTAACTGGCAGTTCACTCCATGTCAACTCGGTCTAACACTTCGACCAAGAACTCATCGATCTCTCTGTCATCTGGTACTTTGATACTGCTAAAAATAACAGTCTGTTTCTTTAGTTCTCTGCCACTTTCTGTAATCGTGTGCACACCATCTTTGCATTCTTCAGTCGCCTTTCTCAAACTGGCTGCAATCATTGAAACATTTTCTAACTTAGGCGCCATAGGTGCACCTTCAAGGCTGTCATAAATCAGCTTCTCGAATTCTGCTTGAACTTTTTCCAACTCCACATACGTGCCATCTTCGAGAAGATAATGACACGGAATCTGAACAACGAAGCCACTGACAAGTGCAAGTACCCCAACCATGTCATCCTTCAGTGAAAATAAATTGGTAGAGATCTTCTCACATATTTCTGTTCTGAGAAGGTGCTGCTCTTTCCAAGTGAAGACTTTCTCTTGATCTTCGATCATCTCCAAAGCATCGCATGCAACTGATAACTGAGATACAAGAACACGATCCTTTGCCAAACTCTCTGCAACTGCAATATCCAGCAACTGAATACCCTGACGGAGTTTATGTGCCTCACTCCTCAACTGATACAAATCTGCAAGAAGAGTTTTACCAGCAGCAACTAAACTTTCAATCCAGTTGTCCACAAGTCTACCATGACTGACTAACTGATCCAATTTTTGTTTCTCTGCAGGTGTGTGCTGAGGAAGAACAGGTGCTCTATTTGGATTCCCATGAACAAGATCAGAAATGTATTGACGAAGTTGACTATTTTCAGCTTTGAGTAAAGCCTTATCTTCTCCATCCTTCGTGATACGCTCTTCAAGATTATTGGTAACAATCTTAAGAAGAGATACATCTGTCTCTCGTGTGGTCCTGCCAAGATTTGCCTTAGTAAATGTAAAGTCACCCACTTCGACCTCGTCCAAGCTTTTACCCTCTGGAGGCACTGCAACTTCAATAACAATTTCTGATTCAGGAGTCTTTTCAATGTGCACTTGTTTCTTTATCTTTTTGTTTGATCTCTTCTGATAAGGCTCACCAAATTCAGACAAATCAAGGTTGTATGATGGTTCACGCCTCTGTCTTCCCAAAGACTTTTCGAGCCAACAAGACTGAACAATATTCTCAATTTGCGGAGAGACGGTCCCTGATGTATCAACTTGTGGTGGTTCAGTTGTCTCCGATCCTGCTTGAATTGGTGTCTCAGGCTCAGATTCTATGTCAATAGGCGAAACGTGAGGTGAACTAGGAAGTGAAACGTGAGGCTCAGTTTGAATAACTGTCTCTACTGGAACCTCAGGAATATTCTCAATCTGTTTCTGCTTCCTCTTACGAGTAGCTCTCTTCCCTGTGTTTCCACTGAGTTTAACCCCTTCAGGAGGTATGATAATAGCCTTGACTCTGGGTTTTGCTCTAGAAGTAGAAGGCAATGACGAGAAATCCTTTGGCGGCTCTGCTACAGGAACTGACTTCCGTGTCCGTTTACTCTCCAAGAATAACTTGCTGGTCTTAATAACTGATCTAGAAACTTCTTCAATAGAAGTATTCTCTTTAGCATACCAATCAGGTGAGCGAAGTGGCTGCCTAGCAACTTGATCCTTAACATAAGAATTGAGAAGAACTTCTCCATCATCGTCAGACAAACCATCAACATCTTCTGACAAGTAATCAGAGAGCTGTCCAACAGTAAGTCTACAATAGTGACGACGACGAACCTCGAATTCATCTTCACAATTTGCCCAGAAATCTTCAAGTGCTGGCGCATGTGCAATCCCTCGCTCTAACCGATTTGCATAATGACCGAGAGGATCATAGGAACGTCTCTCAGTATAAGGCTTGAATTTGAACCTTTCTATCTCAGTAGACATACGCCTGGCATCTGTTGTTGCATCACATGTGAAAATTCCCAATGAGAATGGAAAATTTGCCGCAGTCTTATGACGACTACGAAGAAAGAAGTGAACATGCTGCATTTGCCTGAGGAACTCCATAAAGACAATCTTGTCTGACGGATATCTTGGCAACATCAGAGGCTCTCCAACATAACCATAAACTCGAAGGTATGTGAAAGTGGGAAACTGTATGAACCAATCTGCCCAAGTCTCCATTGCTGATTTGGCCTCGGCTGAAATACGAATATGCATCTCATCATCAAGATCTCTTACGGTTCTCATGGAAAAGTGATCATTCACTACTCGGAAGTCCTGCTCAGACTGAGAAAACTCTAGCTGTGGATAATACTCATGAATACGCTGAACACCGAGAGTACCATTGGTTTTAAGAAGTTTGAAACTACCTTGAAATGCAACCAAGTAGACCAAATAGGATATCATATGAAACTCGTGATACTTGAGAAAGTTAGAAATCTGCTGATGTAAGCAATCACTAATTAACATAGCCCAGTCAAAACGCTCTGTGCCATCAAGGATTCTGGTAATCAGGTAGAACATCCATGGACGGAAAGTGTTAGCATCTGATTGACCGGTAACTCGATTGAGTAAGGTTATCAAAACAGCAACTTCCGCTTTAAATTCACCACGACCAACCTTCTTAGGCAAGTTAGTTTTCTGAATTGTCAACCATTTCTGAGCAACTTTTCTCTGTGAACGTTGATGATCAGCATCCCATATCTTCTCACAAGCTTCAAGATCAACAGTAAAGTTATCTGAACGAGGAGGAATAGCAAAACATTTCTCTATGTCCTTCGGCTTGAGACTGCAAACAACCCTCCCATCTGCTGATCTGATCTGTCGTGAAGACGAGTCGTAATGCTTAATGCAAGCAAGTACGAACTCAAGATCGAAGATAGAAACAGGAATGGATGCCGCTGCCAGCAACCCGGAACGCTCAAGATTCCTCATCGAATTGCTGCTAACACCTTCTAAACTGCTCAGATTGACCACTGGATAAACATGATTTAGGTCCGTATCTGAAGTCTTGGTGAAATTATGTATAAGGACTGATTTCACCTTGTAATCAATGAGATTGAACTGCATTTTGAAAATGATGACTTTTGACTGTAAAGTCGAATATGCTTGAAGAACTTTCTGAAAAACTCTGGACAAGGCTAAAAATAGCTTCTGACAGACGAAATTTTCGAAGAAATTCTGGAACATGGGTTTTGTGCACAACTAAATTCTGAACAAACCCAGATAGCTGGATTCTCGAAAAAATATGATTTAAGCCCACATGCAAAGAAATTCTCGGAAAAAGGCTCAGAGCTTCAGAATGAAGACTACGGGGCGATTTTCTCGAAAAAATCTAAGAAGTGGGTCTTGTTGCAAACGCTGAAATATGAGAACCCAGATGATCAGATTCTGAATATGTGTTGAATTACTCTGGCATGCGAAGAAAGTACCTAAGGTGAGAAATAGAAGAAATAAGACAGAAGATAGAAAGTTTTGCTTGTCTGCTTCTGAAAAATCTGCAAATCTCTTCTTCGAATCTTTATAAAACCTGCATGCAAAGTGGAAATAAAGTCTAGAATTGACTTCTTCTGAAGAATCTGAGCTCGTAGCTTCGAAGAACGCTGAAAACGGACACCTGAATCACCTTAAGCTTGCTGGTCGCTCAAAAGAATACAAGCTTCAGAGCAAAAGATGATGCAAAAATGGACGCCATCTTTGAAATATATAGAATTTGACCATAGAAAATTCGTACTAAATAAAGCATGCATAAAAATGGCGCTTGGCTTCTCATTGGTCCTTATTATAGTTAACTGAAACTCGAACAAGCTCAATAAGTGGACGTGCTTTAGGGTTTGCCTTTCAAGTCTTTAGTTTAACTCATCCATGCGATTTTAACTTTCAGTTAGCAATCTTTATCAAGTTCGCCATCTTCAACCTTGCTTTGGATTCATCAAATTGACCTAAGGCGTGCCCTTTAGATAACTTCAGTTAGCAAATTTGATTGCAAAGAGAAATTCGCCATCTTCATGCAATAAATATGCTAAAAATAGCTAGCCTTTTGAAAGTTCAGTTTGGCCTTCAAGAATGCGCCAACTTCATGCTTTAATCAAATATAATCTAAAAATAGCAACCCTTTTCAAACTAAAGTTGCCATTGCCTTGAAAAGTGCGCCATCTTCACCAATATCTTGCTTCACTTTTCAAAAACTAAAAGTAGCGACCCTTTTCATGAGTGAAGTTATTAACTTCAAATTCGCCATACTTCACTAAAAATGCTTCATGCTTCACAAATAATGCTTCATGCTTCAATTCGTCCCTTTTGAACTTCAATTGACATTTGATGAAGCGCCATCTTCACTAAAACTTTCTCAATTTTGACCAAATTCGCCATGCATGCAAACTTCAGTTGACTTTTAGTAATAATCTTCAGTTAAACTTAACATGCAATCAAGTTAACTGAACATGCAAGGTAGTTAACTCGACATGCAAACTGAAAGTTCACTCCACATGCCAATAAACGAACTGAAGATGACAACCCAGAAATCGTTCAGTCTAACTACAGTCAGAACTCCAGTTAAGGTGTCCATTCAACTCACTTTCGAAAATTCAACTTTGAACTCTTGGGCGAATTCCAGACTTAGCCAAATTTCATGAAAATTTAAGCTAAAAACCTCTGCCAGGACCTCTGTTCATCCTCTGACACCAGTTGACTGACTTCTCCGATTGGCTGGCTGACAGGTGCATCGCAGAGCTTGGTAAAAACTGATCAAATGATATCTTGAGACTGCACGTCATAAAACTGACATCTGAAGGCTCAAAAATCCAAGCGCCTTTTTCAAAAGCTGTGCTTTTTCCCTGACTTAGTCAAATTTTGACTTCTGCATTTCGTACGAAGGAAAAAACAAAATCCTTCATAACTTTCATTTTCTTAACTTTCAGTACTGGAACTCAAGTTCACCAAGCTAAGCTCGTTCTGCGACGACGCAAAGGCACATTTCCCCAGAAAACGTCATCTGAGGGTGAAAAACAAGAGCTCTTTCAAAGTTGCTCTTTTCTATTCCCATTTCATTTCTCGAAACGATAAAATAATATAAAACTCCTCGACCAGGCTGAGACATCTTCTCGATCCGACGGGAGACAGCAACGGAAAGCGAACGCAATATCTGACACATTGAATATCTAAATCATCGAAAGAAGGCATTAAAGGCTTGAAAAGCTTGGGTGCCTTTCTCAAAATGTGCTCTTTTGCTCTTTCTTCCGATATTTTGACTAAGATTTAACCTAACATTTGACCTCCTGTCGTGACGCAAAGAACTCGATTCACCCTCGACGGATGCTGCTAAGCTCAACAAATGTGAGATAAACATCTTGGGTGGCATTTAAGCCAAAACCTACGCCCGCACCTCAAAAGATGGGCTTTTCTCCGCGCTTTTCTCCGTTAGCCAATTCTTGCTTACTGACGGTAATCAGATTCTTCCGTGAATCCCAACAAAACAGTCCGCTTTGATAGGCTTGATAGCTCACAAGCCGACGTGATGCCTGACAAATGTCTGCCGGAGGTGACAAACCCTAAAAAAGGATCTCGAGCCCCTAAAAGATAGGCTCTATTTTATGTGCTCCCTTCTCCAGAGATAGAAAATTTTGATGTTTTTCTTTCAAATTTTCACTTTTCTTAAATCTCTTCGGTAACAGACTGACATAGTACTGACACCAACTCCATATTTGAAAACCCCAAAAACGACCATTTGACAACACTTTAACAAGATTAAGACTCAATTAAGCAAAATGCCTTAGTGAAGCAAAAATTTTGGTTTTGGGTACAACAGTTTTGATAATAATTCAATAATAAAGCTTGAAGTTTTTCTGCCCAACCATCATGGCTGAAAGTAAAGAATTGGCATGTTCTTTGCATGGGCTCCTCTCCCACCTAAACAGTCACAGCATGGCAGCTATTAAAGTTGTTCCACCATCATTAGCTGAAACAAAAATGTAGTAAATTTAAGAGTTTTATAGCAGTATTCTAGGAATACAGCCCAAAACCAGTAGAACACAAAACAGCATAATTACAAAGCACGGAGCAGAGAATGAAGAGATAGCAGAAAGTTGAAAAACACAAATAAAAAACTATGGCAAATAAAGGCGCCCCAGTTAGCTAGGGGTGCCCAACATTTAAGGCAGTCAAAAGCTGGAGTTAGGGTTTGTGTCTTCCAAGATAGCTTTCTCACAATCCTTTTGGCTCCGCAGTGAATCCATCAGCTGGGTCACTAGATCAATCAAATGGCTTGGAACATGGATTGAACAGAGATGTTGCATCAAAGGAGCAACATAAAAATCATGAAAAACCTTCAAAATATTCTAACTTTGGGATCCATGGGCACCCTAGCTAGCCAGGGGTGCTTGAGGTTTTGGGAGGTTTAATATATATTTCTGATTTTTATATGTTTTTGTATTAACGAACCCAAAATGATCCCAACCCCAAATGTTTTTTTGCCCGAACTTGGAAACTGAACTGTTGAACCTGAAACCGAAACCAAACTGGTAACTTAGATATTATCTTTTAGTTGCCTTTCTGGAACAAATGCCAATTGGTTGCTTGATATCATTTTGGTGAGAAATGGGATTTGATGTCATATTGCAAAGGGAGAAATGGGAATTGATGTCATATTACAAAGGGAGAAATGGGAATTGAGGGGAGAATCCATCCAGTCCTAGGATTTTGTCTTTGTTAAAGAAGAAGACTATAGATTTGAGTTTGCCTTTTGCAGGTGGAGGACTCATCAATGCATTATCAGCATAAGGTATGACTTTGTTGATATTGGGGAGAACATTTTGGTGCATTCATCTTCTCTTGTAGGTTGGGAAGTTGCTAGCATTGTTGTGCGAAAAATCAGTTTAATAGTTAATCATACACAACAGGTTAGGAATCAAAGGGTCTAACCATTCTTTTTGATAGTCATTTAAGTTTGTTAGTTTCATCTTGTGATATATTACTGGATTTGTTTGAGGGGGTTCTGGTTTATTTTAGTGGGGCACATGTTAGGGTGCCCACATATGCATGAAACCTGTTATTTCTTTAGCTGTGTCTTAAACGACTTTCCTGATCCTGTACTTTGTGATAAACTTTCTATTTCTTCATTAGGTCAAGTTGATGCTCTTTCTAAGTCTGAGGTCGAGGCTTTCTTTTATTGTCTTGGATATGGGTTTAGCTGCCTAATGAGTATTATACTTTGTTTGGACTTTGGGGTGATAAAGAGAGAAGAGTCTCCACCTTAATGATTGGGTCTATGAAAATATCCAGGGTTGTGAAACTAGATGGTTTTGCAGCAGTGAAAAACCTTAGTGAAAGTTTCATTGCCACAAGAGGGGTCTGGGAAATTAATAACAAACAAGCAAATGAATTGAATTGAAAGGACACAAATGATATCCACTGTATGGCGTGCTGTATCTTTTTGGTGTTTCACAAATCCAACATTCTTGGAAATGAGATCACAACAGCAAGGCATTTTACAGTCAATATATAAAGGTGATATTATTAACCGATTCAAAGTAGGATGTATCCTCATTGGTGGAAGAGTGAAATAGCTAACTTACAATGTTGGACAAAAGCTTTAATACCTTCTAAACTAAGTTACCGGTTCGGTTTTGGGTTCGGGTTTGGTTTCGAGAACCCAGTTCGCCGGTTCGGGAAAAATTGTTTTTGGGGTTGGGTTCGTTTTGGGTTCGGTAATACAAAAACATATAAAAATCAGAAATATATACATATTTGCAGCAGTAATTAAGTTCAGAATACACTACCATATTAATAGTCAAATAACATAGCAAAAATACACCACCACTTTATACTCAAATGTCATGATATAGATTCACTTGGCATATTTTATTGCTTCCTCTTCAAACATAGGATTTGAGAAGTATGTATCCAAATTTTGGATCTAAGAACGTGTTGTGCATTTGTTTGAGTTGTAAAAAGTAGGTATGCACAACTTGCCTAACCTTCATTGTAAGTCCTAGCTGTGGGTTCCTCTCTCTTTCTTGGGTTTGTTTCTTAGCTTCAATTGGCAAAAATTGGTAAGAGACATTGTTTCATGAGATTATTCCTAAGAGATCTATACTCATTTAGGTAGTCCAAATAGCTCTGTACTACATTCTTCTGTCCCTTTGACCATCTAGGTCTTCTGCTCTATCCAAAATTTAGGCATCAGGGGTCTAGTTACTGATCCTATTATTGTTCTGGTATTATTATTATTGTTGTTGTTTGTAGAGTTAATTGCATCACTGTTCATATTTTCAACATTTGTGTCAATAACTTGGTCAATTGCCGCTGTCCCTGTATAAGTGCATTTAGTTGCTGCTCTATATTAATGTCCTCATGTGAATTTCTTTTATCTTTGTTTGCCATAATTTCTTCCACTTTCAAATCTGCAAATGAAAATCCTTCTGTATTTTCCCAACATTGAAATTGTGGCCTTTTGAGTTCTATCTGATAGCACTTGTTTATTCTATCACTTGGATGCATATGGAGTGTATTTCTACATCAATCTGTTAGAGACCCAACAGGCTAGTAGGAAAACTAGCTTAGATACCAGTAAACTATCCCTAACTGATTTTTTTGTATTTTTGACAAATGTTTGACAAAATACTTATGAACTAAATAAATGTAAAAAATTGATTTCCTTTGGTCTAACCACAATTCTGTAGCTATAAAAATGAAATATTAATGGTATTCAATTGAAATTTATCTCGACACAGCTACACACGAAGACAACACATATCTATTTCATGTATTAGAGGCAAATATTAGGGTCACAGGGAATAAAATAGTCTTTAAAAGTCAACAAAAGGTCAAAAAATTAATTAAAAATTGCAAAAACACGTTGAAAAAGTCTGCCTGGCCACAAATTCTACCTGGGTTCGAACAGGGTTTGAAAACAAAGGAACCTGGCTGAACCCACAGTCAGGGTTTCGAACCCTGGTCGAACCCACAGTCGATTTTTCGAACCCACAGCGAATTTGATCGAACCGGACCCAACTTTCGAACTTGAACCGAACCCGTAACGTACCCGGGCTTCCCAGGGGTGAACCCGCATTTAATTGCTCAAATCCATATCAGACAATACACCAGCATTGAATTTACTTCCAGTACTCCACACTCCCACCAAACTACAATAATTCTGCCTTCAAATGCCTCAGCAGTTCATTATTGTTTGTGCCAAGTAATCAATAACCTAGGTGAAACAATCTTCACTGTAATTACAAATGTTCGCCCAATTTGTGAGCTGGAAATAACCTTATGTAATTTGATATAAGTTTATAAATTATAACTTGGACGTTGTATTATGATTCATGTATGTTAATTCTAAATTTTCAATGTGTATTGAGTATTGACAAAGAATGTTGAACAAAAATGTTATATGTTAAGGTTCTCTAATGTATATTATGCATGCTTTATCCATGTTTTCATATGAATATTTAAAATTTCTCTATATATTTAAAATGTTCCCTATATTTTATATAGCCGTCCCCCGCCATCCCCAAATTCGGCCTCAAAAATCGGAAACTTGGGGACGTGTCCCACTGTCCCCTACCGTCACTGTCTCAGAAACTTGGGGTAACACCGGTTTTATGTGATGACCATCGAATAGTTGTTTTGCTAGGAGGTATGTATTCCTCAAAGCGAGTGAGTAACCATTTCGGTAGCAGTTCGTTATAATTTTCAATGGATCCAACAATGAAGCCCAACACTCTTATTTATAACCTTTTCTCCCACAAATTCAAATTCAACTCCCTCCAATTAGGGCGCCCAACTTAAATTCACATTCATACTCATCACACTGCATTTTCATTTCATTCAAACTTCATTTGCCTCCTTAACTTGGCGTCCAAACCTGAGGAGAGATAACTTTATTAAAATTGCCAATATTTCATAAGTTTGGCATCCCACTTTATCAACTGAAAAATACATTATTAAGGGCCTAAATATTACCACCTCAAGAAGTCGTCCACTTTAGCATTTGAAATATTTTTCAGTTAAACATTATCTCATCAAACTAGGCATCCTCCAAGCTTTAGCCAAAAATTCACTTAAAATATAAATTCAACCAAAATACTAAATTTACCAAAATGAGTTCCAAGAATGCAGGAGACCAAACTGCTCAAACTGACCTGCTTGAAATAGCCTTTGAACTAGACTATTGAAACCCTGCTAAAAATAGTGCTTACTATAAATAGCATAGTACTAAAAATAGTAAGTGTCTCCAAAAGCATTTTAACCACATTTTGAGCAGCTGTCGCAACTTACTAAAAATAGTAAGTCTGGAAAAGTTACCTGTTTTAGTTGCATGTCACACCACTCTAAAACTCTCTAAAAACCAAAAAGGAATCCAGAATCCAAACTGCAAAACTTCAACATGCAAGCCCCTGAATCCTCAAAAGAAACATCCAAGCAGCTGGAAACCGTAATTTTGCTTTTGACTAGCCTATGGGCATCCGGGAATAGGCTAACAACCACCAGAAAGTGTAGTGCTAAAAATGGGGACATTACAAACAGTCTCTTTCCAGCTGATAGATGAATTCTTCCTTGTGTTTGAGTTTAGATAATGATTTCATATGCATAAAGCTTCAACTAGAACTAAGCCAATGACTGTAAATGCAGTGAGCTATAAATTGCAAGGTCTATTTTGATTGTCAAATGCAATAAGATAGCTGAAATAAAATGCAATATACTGCTACAGCAAGATGGTATTTTGTCAAACATATTCTATGCAACCTCCAAACTCCATTATATATATTGCAATGATTCAAAACTGATTACAATTTCTATCAGTGAACTCTAACTCATCACTTTTACTAAGTGATGACTTACAATACAAACCCATACACATATGATAGTGATATAAGCAGATTGGATATTCAACATATGAAACGCAAATGATAGTGATACAATGTTTCTATGAAATGCAATTGCAATGGTAGCTGTAGATGACAGCGGTGCAAGAATTCTAAATGCAAAAGTTGTCAATAAGAGAGGAACTTGTTGCCGCCTAGAGATATAATGGTCTTGAATTTGAAGCCACGACTTACAGCCAAACACAAACGCCTAGGATAAATTATATCTGGAATCTATTTGCTGTGTCTAATTGCCAAGTCCAATAATCACATCTCTTTTAAAGTCGCTTGATATTTCTTTTTAGCCAACTCTTCTCCAATCCGTCGCTTCTTCTAATATAATATCACCCAAGTATAATATATGGCCCGACTTTACTCAAATATAATATTGATCAAATATAGGTAGCTGCGATATTCTCCCGTGTCAACTTTAGAAGACTTGAATTTGTCTTTACCTTTTGTATTTGTCCTTTTGCTAACTGGACCAGAATTAACTTTCTTTTGTAAGCAGCTCCCGACAGGTGAAGTAAAAGTGCTTCTTTATTTGTCTGACGCCACTTTTGTCTTATCTGTGCTTGTCAATAATGAAGACGTCCTTCTAGGCTGAAATCGCTGTGGCATAAATTAGAAAATGCTTTCACCGAATTAAACTCAATACTCCTAAAGTTACCACGAGCTTATCTAATATCAGAATCAAATAGATTAATCGCACCTTGCTGTGCCTTGGGATTCCTTTGAATAAAAAAGATGAAAATCGATAGGAGAATGGTGCAATTAATTTCAACATCGATACCCTTCAAAATTTGACTTCCAAAATGGAATCTCTTTGTGGCTGGAAATGATTTTAGAATCTGTAACTATTGCCTTCAGATCAAAATATCTAATATTCTCCAAATTTTGGTCCTAGACCATTAAAATTTGGAATCAAACCAGCAAGTAAACCTCCTCATATGAAATAATGAATGCAACAATACCTCAGTTGTTGCAAACTTGCAAATCCTCCAATAATTGCAATAATAAACCAGCTATTGCAATTAAACAACACCACTTGTTAGAAGGGCAATAATACAACAGCTATTACACCTATCAAGTTCTCCAAGGAAGCACCTGTAGAAACCTTGGATGGATTCCTCAACAATTCTAGATAGGGTTGATCTTTCACAACCGAGCTTGGTACTCTAGAGTCTTCAAACCCTCGAGCAATGCAGAGCATTCAAGCTTCTTACCAAACTAGTAATGAGAATATGATCCAAGACATAAGCACCCTCAAAATGCTAGGCAAACAACTCCTTGTGAAGATTTCTCCAAGACTTCCAAGAAGCTTCTTGAAATATTATTATTTTATTCCCTTAAGTGAATTTATGATATAATATTTTATTTTATTCACTTTATTAAATTAATTAAATATAAAGTTATCTTATAATATTAATTAATTGAAATAACTTTATAAATAATTAATTTAATACTTACTCTCTTATTTCTCCTGTTTAGCCTTCGGGAATACATAAAGGCTAAATGACCTCTGGGGTGGCTATTGCGAAGGGGACATTATAGTACGCAATCAAAACATCTACATATATACCACATCACAAAAACAAATCATAGGGAACTATGGGGTAGCACTACAAAGTAAGGGCATTGTGAGATATGAAATCTGAATAAAAAGCTCCACAATTCATTCTTCAAGATATCCGAGTCAATCCAAATTGGCAGCCCATGACTGAGAAGAGGATAATCACATTGCCAGATTTTAAAAGGAGCTTCAAACTAACCTGGAGAATTGGAGATTGCTGCAGGATATATTGCTAATGATTTTTTGTTATCTTTAAAATGTTGTCTGGAATACCACCTCAAAGGTCATGGACATAATTGAATGAATATCTATTTTTATGCATAATCATGTGAAATCATTCTAATTTTGATTTATTAGGACCGGAAGGTCAGTGTATTATCTTGTAGGGCTGTTATATGTGAAAAAGGTTATGTAAATGCTTTTGTTCTGTGGGATCAGTGGACTGCCTCAAAGCTCAAACTTTACAAATCCTTTAGATTGTATAACAGTATTACATCTTGACACAGTTACAAATTTTCTTCCTTCTGGACCTGCTGAAAGCTGTATATTGTAACTTACCTTTTGTACATCAATATAAATTGACTAAAATAATTTTTAGAAACAATGGTGTAGCTTTGAAGAGAGGATTAGTGAATTGGTTCACAGTTGTGAATTATTTAATAAAATATCATTTATTTATTTATTTTGCAATACATTCTGTGCTTGTCATTTTCCTTTTATGCATATGTATAAATCTATTTTTTTCTTTACAGTGGTGGTGCTTGTGTTGTTTGTCTAAAGTTGACTTAGAAAAAGACTAGTGGTTGTGTAGATTTACAGACGTGATTATTATCTTGTTTAGAATGTTTCAATTACAGGCATGATTATTAGCTTGTTTAGAATTTTTCATTTAATTATTATTGCAGAGCACAGGAATCACTTGAAGGTATAGATATTTGCAATAGTACTGTATTATTTCTTATATATGTTTTACAAAATTCTCAATTTAATAGGGCTTTTATCGGTTAGAATTTGATGGTGCATCCAAAGGAAACCCTGGCAAAGCAGGAGCTGGAGCTGTGCTGCGAAACCAATATGGTTCAGTGGTATGATAATGTAAAACTTATTATAGTTATGCCATTGGTAGAATTGTTTCAAGTGTTTTTACATGTATTCGATTGGGATGTTCATTTATTGGTTTGTCTGCATGACAGTGTAGAAGTTTTCAATCTAATCTGTTTTCTTTGTAAACAGATATGTGAATTAAAAGAAAATGTGGGAACAGCAACAAATAATGTGGCTGAATATCGTGCAATTATTCTGGGACTAAAAGCTGCTCTGAGTAAGGGAATTGAAAGAATTCATGTGCAGGGTGACTCAAAACTTGTTTGTATGCAGGTCAATCTCTTATCCCTCTCTGTTGCTAGCACACAAACAACTTTATCTAAGCAGGATTTGTTTCTATTCTTGTAGATGAGTTTCTCT
This sequence comes from Sequoia sempervirens, assembly GCA_007258455.2. Taxonomy (NCBI): domain Eukaryota; kingdom Viridiplantae; phylum Streptophyta; class Pinopsida; order Cupressales; family Cupressaceae; genus Sequoia; species Sequoia sempervirens. The sequence continues at coordinate 79,776 of VDFB02011374.1, forward strand.
CTTGTTGTAAATGGATATGGAATTATGTTCTTCTCTCCCCCTCTGTTCCATCGTACATCATGCATGGAAAATTGAAACACATATGATATAAATGAAATTTGATGTATGGAAAAGATCGCATCTATTCTGTGATGATTGTTATGTTGCATGTTGAGGAAAAAGATATCTGATATTTTTTATTATTCACATCTGGAGTCAATTCTATATTAGAGAGCCATAGTTTTACATTACAAGCTGTCTAGTGATGCATCATGCAGTTACAATTTTCTTGGGATCTTTGTGAAACATTTTCATAATAATTTTCTCTATTAACTAGAAAGGAAGTGTTCCATTGAAGTGTCCCACCCCAAACCTGAGTTTTAACTTGCGATATTGCTCGATTATTTTCAGTTTGACAGATGAAACATTTTGTCAAACACTTTGCATCATACTGAACTGGATGTCATAGAAATTACAAATGAAATACAATAAGAGCAACAAGAGTATTTCCACACACCAAATTATATCTGCTGATTATATATTCTTTCAATACATTAAATTGGCACAAATAACCATTCACAATGATATTACTAAGCATCAGAAATTTTCTGAGTTTATTATCAGCGAGGAATACCTACTATATTTCAGACTAATAAGGAATAGAGAGGTCTGATATGAAAATACAATACTCAGAAATTTTCAGATGATAACAGTGTCTGCAATAAATACCATAGACTGCTAACAGTGATCATTAATAGACATAAGGATGCAACTCAGACCTGGGATACACCACGCTGTGTCCACAAATGCATTCACAGCCCTTAAAACTCAGAATAAGATGCCCAAAAATGACATGCACCAGCTACTCCAACTCACATGTCTTCTATTCAGCAAGCTCGAACCCTCCTTAACTCCCATGTGACCCTTTGTAGGTGTCATATCAGGTGTTAACAGCAACAAATAAATTGCCAAAGCCTTTGCCTTTCCGATATTCAGTAAATTATCAAACTCCTGATAAATTCTTCAAACCCTAGCTGTGAAGCTTTTCCTGTAATTTCTTTGAAGCACAAGCACAATCCCTGAAATGGAATTGTTTGCAAGCTGGCTTGGGAGATCTCTCAGTCTTGTACTGAGCTGTTCTTCCTGAGGGATTTCGTCCTTAAAAAGCTTGAGATTTTCAATACCAACAAACCCTTGCTGAAGCTCTTCACCAAATTTCTGTAAGACAAGAATAATAATCATGAATGAATATAATGAGCTTCAAATGCCCTTTATAATTCTCAATTTGCATTTGACTTTCATTTTATTTAATTTACTTTCATTTCATTTACTTTTCCTGCCTTATAACTCCTTTTAATATTTTATTTAATTGGGCACAATACTTTATAAAATAAAGTATTCTTTTAAATCATTTAAATCCCTTTTTAATAAAGTCCTTATGTCTCCCTTTTAAATTGGCACTTAAATTTATATTATAAAATACACTTTAAAATCACTTATATCCTTTTAAATATAAAGTCCCCTTTTAATATATTTTAATAATGCATAAAGTTAAATTATTTAATTTAACTTTATTATTGATGTTATTAATATTAAATGCACAGGACCATAACCAATATAACTTCAGGATATAATTATGCCACCATGCCAAATATAGAAACTCTGCCAGCTGACCATACTGGTGACTTACTATAAATAGTAAGTATGAGCAACACATCCAAGTGACTTACTAAAATAGTAAGTGTGCATCAAATGGTTTTGAATGGCCTCTGAAAGACGCACCACTAATAAAATGGGTCATAGAGCTGAAGAATACTGAAATAAGCACCAAAGAGTTTGTTGAAGAGCCAAAGATTCCCCTGAACACCATGTTAGTATACAGGGACCAGTTGGTAGACTAACCACTGCATTTGACCACTGCCTAGAAAAAGGGGACATTACAGTCCGCCCTCCCCAAGATTGCTTGTCCCCAAGCAATCCTCACCTAGATGCTTTGGCCTGTCACTTGAATACCAGGATCCCAAATGAATTTGTAGAATGTCCAACAACATATCCACTGCATCCATTGTGTAGAGATAAAACCATGCTCAATGTCACTATAAACAACTACCCCAATGTAGAGCAGTCTAGGAAACATAGGAATCCTTGGATCGCATAACTAGAATGGAAGTTTGCCAATTGCAAGTGTCTCCATGGCATGCAACACAGATCTTTGAAGTAGCGCGGCTACATACTCTACCATAGAGCCATCAACATGAGAGGGTTGTACCTCATTAAGTGTCATGAATGCTCTCACACCATCCCTAATTTGCCTCACCCATATCTCTATCGACAAGTGTAGTCATAACATTAGTGGCTAACCTACTAAGCGAGTTTTCAACTATTCCACTCAACATTAGGACTTGACGCTTTAATGGGCTCTCAACTAGAAGTAACTCATGAGTCTCAAGATGTAAATTAGGTACACAAATAAAATTTTCTTAATCATACCTCTTCTCTTGTTCACGACATCTACATATTCTTCTTGTTTGCTTACCTCAAGACACTCCTCCTTTGCCTGCTCAACTTCTACACATTCTTCCCTTGAAAGAATTAGAGATCTAAGGTGTGACTCACTCTGCTTCTTTGCTTGATCTAGCTGGTTGGAACATTCCTTGACCTCTTGCAAGCGCTGTTTTGCTTGGGCAGCCAATAACTTTCCCTTCCTAGCTTTTTGTAACCACCCCTCGCACAACACTCGTATCTTTTTCACATCTTCCAAGGTCTGATATACAAAATCATAATGTTTGTGGCATGATTCTACAACACATAATTCATCTTTAACACCCAAATCTTGAGTAACAACATTAGAAGACTCTACAATACCATCATCCTTACGTGAAATGGCTGCTATCTCATGGTGATGGAAAAAAATATGACTTCTGTTGCAAAAATCAGAATTGTTGTCAAACCTTTTTGTGGTTTCCTCATGTGCCTTGACACTATCATCTTCAAAGTCACTCAACTCACAATTTGATTCCTTGCAATTACGATGTAGAGTTGGTGAGATAATGCTATGTTCAAATAATGGATCATCAAGTGAATCCATACCTTCATGCGGCTGATTAAGAACAATCTCTACATCACCAATGTAGAATTTCGTGTACACTTCACTTTTAGAAGAGGCAAGTAATTCTCTTTCTTTTGGATCTTCATTCACCTTCAGTTGTCCTGCCAACTGATTGGTCTCCTGACACATACCGAGACATGTCTCACCTCTAATTTGTCTGCCATTAGTCTTGTTGTACATTATGAAAATATTTCATAGTGAGATTATACCATCAAAATGGTTGTACGTGTCAATATCAAATAATTGTAACTGTCCATCAACAGGATTTCCTATGCAGATTCACCAGGGCTAGGTAATCAATTTTCTTGACAAAGGAATAACATTGAAGATGCAGTTTCAGCTACATTGAGGAATTTTTTTGAGAACTTGACAAATAAGTATTCTCACTTTCAGCATAAAAGAAGATGAAGAAAATTGATGGAATGTTTCAGTCATGGTTATTATTGCAGATGCAGCAATAGAGGAACAGGTTTTGCGATTCGAGACTTGCATGGCATGCATTGAATTGCGCTTTATAAGGTTGTACATAAATTTTTGAGTCAAAATTTGCATGTACAAAGGTGTGCACCTTAGGGCATTAGAGACAAGTTTTGAATTGAAAATCATGTCCATAATACAGAATTGTGTGCCAAGAAATGTTAGAGGTTTTTGAGGTTGGAAAACTTGCAGGTAAAGTCAAAAGTGTGTGCCAAGCTATATGAATACAAGTTTCAAACCAAAAACCTGCAATAGATGGTGAATCACATGGCATACAAGGTGAAAATTGTGCCTCTGTTAATAGTCAAGTGGCATACAAAGAAGCCGACTAAGTTTGAAAATAGATTTAAAAGGAAATATGCGCAGGTAAACATAGACACATGATAGATAAAGGGAGAACAGAGTTTTGATTATCTAGCAATGACGTGTTTTTCATTTTGAGAAGATGATATAAGCTGTGTTTGCCTACGGAATGGGATTCAACTTTACGTACTACTGGCAAACGTGTAATATGCAGAACATAGGATCAAACAGTAACTAACAGATATCATAGGAAAATGCCAAAGCTTTATTCATTCTCAGGAAATATCATGTACAAAGAGTGGAATCATCAATAGCATAATGTAACATCAATAACAGCATCAGTATCTCCTTGTTATCCCCGACTATTCCCACCCGACTACATATAACGCTCGGCGGTGGTTACACAACCAACCGACACGACGTTTCATAACATCATTACATTAACACTAATCTAAACATGTTTTGCCGAGATTACATGACATCACATGACATTATTATTCTTTACTAACTATTGTTTTATTTGACAACTGCCGAGTATGACCGAGGCCAACTACGGCCGACAACAAGCAAACGACAACAAGTAAAATATCCGACTAACATCATCCCCCCCAAAAAGAAAGTCGTCTTCCAGACGACAGATACAACATGATAAGATTACTAAGAGGTAGGGGGAAGGGAGTGCGTCCCTGGATGCACCGATGACGTCGGAGTGGTGGAAGAGTGCTCTGCTCTCAGGCGCCTCAGCTCCTCCGTGCGTGTACGAAGCTGCCGATCTGCCAGGATCTCCCTCTCCCTCGCCGCCTTCACCATCCGGGCTGCCTCCATCAGTTGGCTCTTTGCCTGCTCTGCCTCGGCATTCTTGGCCGCCAACTCTACCTCTTTGGTAGCTAACTGGTCCTCCAATGCTTTCATTCGCTGCTGCCAGGCTGCCTCTTTCTGCTGTGCCTCCTCCTCCAAGGCTGTCACCCGAGGCTCCAAGATCTCCAATCGGGCTCCCCTGTCACTGGCGAGCTGAGATTGCTCAGTCAAGTTATCCTGAATGCTCCTGATGGTCGCAGCCGACTCATCCTTGACCCGCTGAAGAAGTCTATAGGCATCCACTCGGCGAGATACTGCAACCTCGGTGGAAAATCT